>VZUA01014050.1:0-14094 GCA_013401035.1 Horornis vulcanius
CTTAAAAATTTCTGAAAAATATATCCATCTGAAAAATCAAAACTGTTATTTGTCCCAAATTTAAAGTTTGATTTTAAGAATTTACTGCAGAATAAAAAATTAAAGAAACCAAAGGAGACTCACTTCCTATTTTCACCAACCATATCCAGCTTTGAGGCAGTCTAGATGTTTCAATTTGGCATTACTGTTTGTGCAAATACATGTTATGCTGATCCTGAAAGTAAACATTTCCCAAAGCCATGATTTGTTAGCACTGTCTTCATATATTACAGTCAATTAGTCAATAATTAGTCAAATAATTAAAAATATAATTATGCAATGATGTTGCCTTATTTTTAAATTAAGGACTCATTCACAAGCTGATTCCTTTTTTCTGGTTATGTTTCTTTGCTGCTCAGCACAGAAAGTTTAAGCACATCAGCCTTGGTTGCTTCTTTTCCCTTTTAGGTTTAAAACAAGATCTTGTTAATAAACAGACAAGTGCTTATTAATATGCTGTAACCAGCAAAGACACAAATGTGCAACTAAATACTTATGCATCTCCCCCAGATGCAAATATAGCTGTTAGAACCATCACTGATGTGTTAGAGACCTCTAGAGCTGTAGCTCTTCTCATGAAACTACAGTTGCTGATATTACCATTTATTTTATTAGGGCTATGGTTCAGGTATGCAATATCAAGCTTTAATTAAAAAAATTAAACAAACAAAAACCCCATACAAACAAAACAAGCAAACTCACTAACTAAAAAATGAGAGGTCCCTTGCAGAACTATCAAAATATCTCCAATACACAATCATAAAGTGCACAACACCCCAGCAACCACCATGATTTCAGTATCTTTGGACAATTGCTTGAAACAGAGGGATAGGAGCCTTTAGAGGGGCCCTGATGTCATGCAGAGGATGTGTCACCACTGTTGGAGAAAGAGAGAACTGTCAGTGCTGTGTACTGGCACACAGAGAAATAACTTCTACATTAACATCACAGCCACAAGACAACCAAAATCAGGAAATGACTGTGTCTTTAACTATCCATCCATTTATCTGGTTCCCATCTGTCTATACCAAAGCTATGGGACTTCCAGCTTGCAAGGTCTGCAAGGAGGGACTAGGACAGCTTGGAGTGAAGCAAGAAACACACTTCACCTCACCCTTCAGAGCTAAATCTATGTTTATAACCTAGGAAGAGAAATGTATATTCCAATGCTCTCCAGTGAATGTATTCACCCTCCTATCTAGCTACCTTTTGTATTGTGTTAATGACACTAATATTCTGAGAATTTCTTTCATCTAGGCACACAGTTGTCAACAGGATTGCATGGTGCTATGCCATGCTCCACTGCAGCCAGCTCCTGCCTCTTCACCTTAGGGCTGTGAAGAGACCTTATCTCCCTGCAATCTTAAGAGGTTAGAGTTCATAACACAACCAAAACAAACACAGGACTATTCATTAGTTCACCTGTAGATGCAAATGGAGACTTATGCAGAAGAACAGTTACAATTTGAACACTTGCCAATCACCTCATGTCTTTAAAAATGCTATTATTTTTCCAGATGCAAAACATTCCTATCAAAACCTCATAAAAGTCACCTTATATTATTCTTAAGGTCATTTAAAATCACCACTATAGGCCAAGCCATCCTGAATTAAATCTTATCAGCAAATGTACCCTAATGATTGGAGGGTTGAATACTGACTCACAGAACCACAGAATGGGTCAGATTGGAAAAGACCACAGTGGGTCATTTGGTCCAACCTCCCTGCTTGAGCAGGGTCATCCCAGAGCACACAGCACAGGATTGCATCCAGATGGTTCTTAAATATCTGGAGAGAGGGAAACTCCACAACTTTTCTGGGCAACCTGTTCCAGTGCACAGTCACCCACATAGTGAAGAGGTTCCCAATATTCTAGTGGAACTTTCTGTACATCAGTTTCTGCCCATTGCCTCTTGTCCTATTGCTTGACACCACCAAGATCCTGGATCCATCCTCTTGACATTCCCCATTCAGACACTTGTATACACTGATGAGGACCTCTTTCTGTTGTCTTTTCCAAGGCTGATCAGGCCCAACTCCCTCAGCTTTTCCTCACAAGAGAGATGCTCCAGACCCTTGATCATCTTTGTAGCCCTTCACTGTTCCTGCTCCAGAAGCTCCATGTTTCTCTTGCACTGAGGAGCCCAGAACCAGACACAGCATTCCAGATGTGCCTCTCCAGGGCTGAGTAGGACAGTTGCCAGCCACTTCAGACCACTTAGGTGAATGGGATTCTTGACTGAATGAGGACTGAGTAAAGAGATCAAGACCTGACTACAGTTACAAAGGCAAGCGTGCAATTCTAGTCATGCATAACATAAACTTCTAAACTAAATGCATCCAGTACATTATCGAAAAGATTCATTTTTGTAATATGGATGTTTTTCCAAGAAAACTCTCAACCATAATTGGTACCAAGATGTGGGCTTGGCAGGTGTATAGAAAACTTCAATTTTTGTCTCTTAATACATGGTACTAGAGATGGGAAACATTTTTTGCCTTCATACAGGACCCAGATGGCAAACTGTGAAAGCTTAATTTCAAGAGCATTCAGGCTGACAGCTCTACAAGCAGCTAGCTGAATTTAACTTATGTGATTATGACACATACACAGGACTCTTCAGCCAAGTGGTCCAACACTCTACCTATTAGAGGCACGGCTATGAGATCTGTGTGTGCTGCATGAAAGCCTTTACTGTGCAGATCGGGTCTGGATTACTACACTAGGAACCACACATGCACGTGCATATAACTTATTTCCATGGTCTAGTTTGTCAACCAAGATATTGGTTCTATTTCTGCTTTTGCAAAGGGTAATGAAGAGTCTAAACCAAAAGGGTTTCACTTGTGTTATGCCCTACTCAACTCCACACTGGCACACCACCTGCTGACAGCCTAGCGTTGCTTTCCATGTTTATTAAAATCCTGTCCCTATGTGAGCCCAGGACCTCTGACCCTGTGATGTACGGCTGTGCAAGCCCAAGCAGCAGCATTTCTCAAGACTCTAAAAAGAGAATGTATTGAGTGAAAGGGTCTTCAGGCCACTGGTGGTATATTGATAAAAATTAATAAGCTCAACTGTTCAGCATTTCAAGCCAAGCAGTGGGAAATGAATTGTCTCCCAGCCGAATGAGAAGCAAGCAGTCAGACAGCTTATCAGCAAGCAGTTAATGAGACTCCTGTATTCTTAGAATCTCTTTCATCCAGGCACAAAGTTAGCAAAAGGAGCAATAATTGTATGTGAATATCCCATCCTCCATTTCAGGCATCTCCTCATCTCCCAAGTGCAAAGGTCAGTTTAAGTTCCTTTTGATTCCACATTATTTTAAGGTGTTTGTATATTTTAATGGTTGCAGATACACAGTTGGACTGTGGTGCACTGAACAGAAACGCATTAAAGCACCACCTTTTGTCCTTTCTGACATTTCTTTGTATACAACTACTGCACAGCTCCACAAGGCTGAACTTCCTGTCCCTATTTTTGGCAATGTTTGATGTTCTTTCCTATGTATTTACTTTGATACTCTATAAGTGGCACCCTTGAACTTCGCAGGCTGTTCTAAGTAAGAGAAAACTGTGACAAAATAGTTGATCCTGATAGTGAAATTAAACATGTCTAGAGAGAATTGACAGCAGCTAATGACCCCCTTTCTCCAAGCTTCAGTTGCTTTTTACATTAACCAAGCATTCCTGAACTTAGTAATGCTGGGATTTGACAGATACTTCACATCATCCTGTTATCTTTAACACTGTTTGAGGTATCTTGATCCACTGACTTTACCTCCTTCAGCAACCCAGTGGTAGCTACCCGTCTTCCTTTCCCCCCGACTTCTCATGACACCTTGACTTGGTCTGGATCTCCAGATCTCAGCCCATCTGTTTTACCTTAACTCACAAGAATACCTTAAAAACACTATTTCTGGAACTTCTGGTGCAAGGAAGACATGAGTGATAAAAAAGGAGGGAGAGGCTGAGAGAACTGTGTGATCATCCTCCTTTTCCTCTGCTCACAACATGAAGGGTACACAGTCACACCAATGGAATTCATGTTCCTCAGTGCCAAGATGATCATTTGCTTGTGCCTGTTAGACACTAAATAGCCATTCAGGATAATAAAGGGAGGGATATTTCCTATGGAAGTCGCTAGTGTTGCAATCTCTTAAAAAGATTTGTCTCTAGAAGTACCAGTGTGTCTAATCATCTCAAGGGTCAATTGTAAAGAAGAAGATTAAGACTGATCTGATCCAATTAGCAGGGATTTGAGGAAGAAACAAACAAACAAAAAAAAATGTAGATTAACCTTTAACAAATCCTCAGGCACAAGTCTGAGGAGTTGATACGGGTTCTGCATAGCTGTACAAGAATGTGTTCCTTTTGGTATGTGTGGTCTTAATGGGATCACTGCTGAAAGGGGCTCTGCCCTTCAACTGGTGTTACCCTGTTTGATGTGTGTACCTCAGCTGAGATGCACAGAGCATCCAACTCCCTCTGCAGCTACATCCTGTCTGGAACACTGCCATTAACCACCCAGGGGGAAAACCTGATGCCCTCACTTGCCCAGCTTAAAGCAAAAGGGTGAAACATTGGATGACTTCCCTAAGTCACACAGGTACAGCAGGGAACACAGCCCTGGGATCACCAACCAAAAATTACTGCCCACAACAAAGAACTTTTCTACCTGGAGACAGAAGAAGCAACAAGAGTTAATCTTAAAGTAGTATCACAAAGACCGTCAGGAAATTGGCACAAGTTTCTATTACACAAAGGTATTTGTAGAAAAAGCATCCTCTTTACTTCAGTTTTAAGTGTTGCCACTAAAACTCCATGAAATCTAACTGTAACAATTAAACTAATGAAGATCCAGCAGATGTTGGATCTATGATATTTTACAGCATTATTTTAATTGGAGAAAGAATCCAGTTTTGATAAAATATTAATGAAAGCATGCTCATTTTGCTTCTGGATTCACAAAACTACTCTCTTCAATAGCTTGTTCCAGTTTCCAGTTCCCACTGTTGCTTCTTCAAGTCTAGTAAGACAGCAAGAGGCAAAAACAAAGAACTAATAGTCTTTGTGCACTGTTGAATGTACACTGTGAAGAGGACAACACAGAGGCTGACATGAACATATTTTTTCCTCAATGAGTGCACCCTGGAAACATGTCCAATTGAAGCCAAATGGAATTCAGCCCCCCAAATTTCCTTTTGATTATGTCCATACTGTATGAACAAAAGTCACAGGAGACTTTCCAAGTCTTGAGCTTCAAACTGCAAACTTCATTTTGGACAAAATACCCCATAGTAAATTGGGAAGTTTTCATATAACAACTGTGTTTGACTTACTTTGAAAAGATAAAAAATACCTCAAGTTTTGCACTCAGCCTTAGTCACAGGATCACAACCATCTAGGCTTGCCATGAGGCCTTGCCATTTGGAATGTTTCTAAAGGGCTACAAGTGAATTCTTATTTCTGACTGACTGTCAGGAGAAGTCCTCTTTTCTGTCCCCACAACGGAAACCTCAAATTCTGTCATTTCCATAACAAGCAATACTGCGCCTTTTTTTTTTTCTGAATCACTCTGCTATATGTGCTTGTCTCCTGTTATACATCTGTTGTGGCACAAGCTCGTTTCCCCACTGTCATTATCTGAGTCAGTATTTGTACTTCTATCTCATATTATGAAGAAAACATCTCTAGTTGCACTACATTTTAATTGGTATGAAAATATTTGGTAGCATAGTCAGTAACACCCACAACTTTCATTTATTGCTTCTCTCTCTATGGAATACTGGTGTCATCATCCATTTTTAAACAGCATTATTCAATCCCTATTTTTTTGTTTCACTGATGAGGCTCCTAGTTTTAAGCAGTCCATTCTACTAATATGTCAGACTCTTTTCAAGGAAGTATCCCAGAGAAGTGAGAAGGGAACTTAATCATGATGTAAACATCAGTAGACTTTACACCAACATCTTCAGCTGCACTCTACAACCAGAGCCTGACACAAAGTCAGATAGGGCCATAAAACAAAGCTATTGCTGGAATTTCTGTGGGCAGGTCTTTTGAGTCAGCAGCTGTGGCCACAGACCAAGCTGACTTCTGTTACAAAGTTCCCTCACGGGAAATAACCATGACCATGTGTTCTGTGCAGTCCACACTGCTAGAATATCAAAGCCTTTAGACCTGCAGCAATTTTATGACATTTTACTTATATATAACATAGGTTATGGTAATGAATATGCACTGTGGGTGGCAGGAGGAAGTCTATAAACAGACTCTTGTCTCTTCAGAAACATTCAGGTAACAAGGAGAGCTTTTTGAATGAATAGGCACAACATTTCTCTCTCCTACACATACGTTCATCTATGCCCACCAAGTCAACTGCTCCTCCAGTAATATGTTTTAAATAGGGCCCACAAGAGGGAAAAATACTTGTGTCTGCTTTCTGTCCTTTGGAATAAAGTGCATACAGGGCATTGTGAAAAAGATCTTCTAAGCTCTAAATTAAAATGCTCCTTCTGTATTGATTGTCTCCATAGCAGTGGCACTAGTTTCCTCTAAATTCAGAGTTAATTCTTCTATTTTTCAGAAGCTAAGCCACACAGAGTGGAAGGGCATCGCTTTCTGAAGAAGAAACGCAGAGCTCAAATTTATTTGGGGCCTTTATTTGCAAAGAACCTGGGCTGAATTCTGATTTCTGCTACATTTGGGATAAAACTAGGATTAAGTTATCCTGTGCTTGCACTGCTGTCAGGTAGATCAGCTCAGGATTTCTGTCACTCAAGCAGGTGGCACACAGATCATAAATCTGCAGATATTTACACACAGACATACAAACCCCACTATCCATTCCATTTCATGGGTCATTAAGATCGCCTGTAGCACTTTATATGCAGTTATGAATAAATTAATTCTAAAAACTAAACAGTGGTCTTTATTTAAAGACAAAACTTAACTTCCAGGAGTTTTTTCCAAAACAAAACAAAACAAACCCCAACAAAATTAAAAACTGAAGAAACATAAGCGTGAGATCCATATGAGAACAAAGAAAGTGTAATGCTCAGTCTATGAAAACCACATAAAGTTCGGCAGAAAAGTGAAAGAATGCATTTTAAACAAACAAACAAACAAACAAAAATTCCAAAGGAGTCAAAAGAGGGGAAGACATGTACAGCCTCGCACCCCAGCCGGGAAGGCGCCGGGGGCTGCGGTGCCAGCATGCCCCGACGGGCTGCCCGCTCTCTCGCTCCCTGTCTGGTTCCCTCCCTCCCGCTCTCGTTCCCGGCTCCCCGTTCCCGATCCCTGCCGGCTCCGGCCATCGGCACGTCCATGCTGCCATCTAGTGCCGCCGCCCCGCTGCGCACCCGCCGCGCCCCGCGCCCGCCCCGCCGCAACAGGTGCGCCACCGGCGGGGACCCCGCCTCGGCAGGGACACCGGGGCTGGAGCGCCGCCAGGGACCAGAAACGGAGCTGGTGCAGCGTCTGCAGCACAAGTACAATGAGGAGCGGCTGAGGGAGCTGGGAGTATTCAGCCTGGAAAAACGGAGGCTCAAGGGCGACATGATTGCGTTCTGCAACTCCCTGAAAGAAAGTTGCCAAGGGGAGTTCAGCCCCTTCTCGCAGGCAGGTAGAGGACATGAGAGGTTACAGTCTTATGCTGCAGTAGGGGAGCTTCTGGTTAGACATTAGGAAGAAATTCTAGATAAAGAGTTGGAATGGGCTGCCCAGGGAGGTGATGGAGACACCATCCGTGGAGGTGTTTAAGGAAAGACTGGACATGGCACTTTGCCGTGGTCTAGTTGACAAACTGGTGTTTGGTCACAGGTTGGATTCAATGATCTCAGAGGTCTATTCCAACCTGTGANTGGCTGCACTAACCTGGGCCTAACTTTACGTGTGCCAGCATAGCTAAAGGGTGCAGACCTCTCCTTTGCCTCACTCAGCCTTCCACACACCCATGGACCAACCCCACAGCCACAGCAACCAGGAGGCACTCGTGGTGCCAGCACCATCCCTGCAGGGGAATCAGCTCTCTCTAGGAAGGGAGGAGCCAGGCTGCCAGCCCTGTTCCCAGTGCTGAATGAGGCATAACACAGTCCAAAAGGAAAAACAAACAGACATGGACAAAACCTTAGCCACTTCCAGGAAACACTTTTTTGTGCTTCTCACTAATTCCTCATTTAGATGGACGTTCTTCCAACATGTATCACCATGAAAAACGCCACAATAGATGAAGAAGAGAGGCACTGCTCACATTCTTGCCTTTTAAACTCAGCCAGAAGCAATGACAGTGATGGGGCACTGGGTGAAAACCTGCTACAGCAGCCTTAGCCATGTGCTGGGCAGGTCTGAGGACCGACCATCATCCTCTTTGATTGTTTGTGCAAACTAAACCTACAAACTCCTTGGCAATACCTGGTGCCTGGATCAAACGTGGCTCTGGAGATTGAACCAAAAGGAATGTCCTTTGCTCTGGAATCAAAGCATGACCTAGAAGGGGGCCTTTATTTGCAAAGAACCTGGGCTGAATTCTGATTTCTGCTACATTTGGGATAAAACTAGGATTAAGTTATCCTGTGCTTGCACTGCTGTCAGGTAGATCAGCTCAGGATTTCTGTCACTCAAGCAGGTGGCACACAGATCATAAATCTGCAGATATTTACACACAGACATACAAACCCCACTATCTATTCCATTTCATGGGTCATTAAGATCGCCTGTAGCACTTTATATGCAGTTATGAATAAATTAATTCTAAAAACTAAACAGTGGTCTTTATTTAAAGACAAAACTTAACTTCCAGGAGTTTTTTCCAAAACAAAACAAAACAAACCCCAACAAAATTAAAAACTGAAGAAACATAAGCGTGAGATCCATATGAGAACAAAGGAAGTGTAATGCTCAGTCTATGAAAACCACACAAAGTTCGGCAGAAAAGTGAAAGAATGCATTTTAAACAAACAAACAAACAAACAAAAATTCCAAAGGAGTCAAAAGAGGGGAAGACATGTACAGCCTCGCACCCCAGCCGGGAAGGCGCCGGGGGCTGCGGTGCCAGCATGCCCCGACGGGCTGCCCGCTCTCTCGCTCCCTGTCTGGTTCCCTCCCTCCCGCTCTCGTTCCCGGCTCCCCGTTCCCGATCCCTGCCGGCTCCGGCCATCGGCACGTCCATGCTGCCATCTAGTGCCGCCGCCCCGCTGCGCACCCGCCGCGCCCCGCGCCCGCCCCGCCGCAACAGGTGCGCCACCGGCGGGGACCGCGCCTCGGCAGGGACACCGGGGCTGGAGCGCCGCCAGGGACCAGAAACGGAGCTGGTGCAGCGTCTGCAGCACAAGTACAATGAGGAGCGGCTGAGGGAGCTGTGAGTATTCAGCCTGGAAAAACGGAGGCTCAAGGGCGACATGATTGCGTTCTGCAACTCCCTGAAAGAAAGCTGCCAGGGGGAGTTCAGCCCCTTCTCGCAGGCAGGTAGAGGACATGAGAGGTTACAGTCTTATGCTGCAGTAGGGGAGCTTCTGGTTAGACATTAGGAAGAAATTCTAGATAAAGAGTTGGAATGGGCTGCCCAGGGAGGTGATGGAGACACCATCCGTGGAGGTGTTTAAGGAAAGACTGGACATGGCACTTTGCCGTGGTCTAGTTGACAAACTGGTGTTTGGTCACAGGTTGGATTCAATGATCTCAGAGGTCTATTCCAACCTGTGATTCTGTGACTTACAAGCTTTCCATCTTGCTTAACATGCAGAAGTGGTTTCAACAGGATGACAGAACATCTTCTCAGAGCTGGCAGTACCAACTGCCAGCCAAGGGGAACAGCCCTCAGTGGCACTGCTGAGGCCCAGGATACAACTCTGGTGTTTGACATGGGTCCATGAGTAGCAGCAGCTGAAAGATGCGCAAACACCTGGGATGCAATACTAGTGGAGTTTCTTCCCATGCAGCAGGAGACCAGAGTGGCCATGCAGTCCTTTTAGGACTTTAGGAATCTAAAGGCCCAGTTAACTTTAGGTGTGGCTGCAGGCATCTGTTTATGTGGGGAACCAGCCAGTCCCTCCTTCCCATTGCCCCTTCACTCAGGAGGTTTAGTGTGGTCAATGAGATGGAGATGGAGCATCAGCCAAGACAGTGCTGCAGGTCCAGAGGGTGGAAGAGGATGAGGTGGAGACAGTTTTCCCTTGGCATCAGCAGTGCCCTTTAAAATGTGCCTCTTTAGAACTTTCATAACATTTACACAGTAATCAATCACTAAGCAGCAGCTTGGGAAATAAGGCCATACCACCAACTACCAAGAATACCTGGACTGGTGGTAGTAGAAGTCCAAGAGTCCTTCCTGCCTGCACTAGTGGGTTGCAGAAGCAGGTCCCTGGCAGGACAAGAGACCAATATTTTCAAACAGAGAATAAAGGAGTTTCCTGATACCCCACATTTTCATTTATACAAGAATCATCCAGGAGTGGAGGTGATACAGCTTCTCTTCATAATCTTCACATCCCAGAGACAATTTCTGTGATTGCATAATATGTGAGGAGTGAGATTTACTAACAGCCCCATCATATCTTAGCCCTGTACTGCTCAGTCAAGTATCTCCAACTCGATTCAAATACTTCACTTTACCAAATCTCAAAGGAGCAGAAACTCTCTGCCTTGTTATCCTGCTTTGCCTGGTTGAAAAGTAAGGTGCAGATTTATGGCAAGCAAGCAGGCAAAAGAAAACAAAGCAAAACATAAACAATCCAAAAGGCTCTGAATGCTTCAAAACCACCGAGCCAGGGAAACAGGGACAGGTTGCATGAAACAGCAGAATGAAGCTGAGGCCAGTGAGGAATTAACAAAGTAAGAAGGGTGGAAAACTGTTCTAACTTTTTTGTTTGTTTTGTTTTTCTGATACAAAGCCCTAATTTGCTAGGAAAACAATTCTACAAAGTCTCAATTTTCATTAAAAAACAAGCATCCCTAATCCTCACAGCTGCAGAAACGATGGGAACAAAGCACGGAACTGCACTCTAGCATACCCAAACAGCAGGATAAAACAAGCAAGGAACAAAATTATTGGGTTTGAATCCTCAGGGAATTTACATCCAGTTTCTTGTGGGAACTACATTTCCATATTTAGTATTACTAGGACTGAATGGATGAAAGACTACAATGATGATGACAACAAGAGTATCGTAGTAAGAACAAAAACAAGGAACAAAGCGTGCACTAAAAGAAGCGGGTCTGTACAAAAAAAAAATTCTTACCTGCTTAAGGATCTCATATTCTGTGCTGATAGACGCTGCACCAAGACTGAAACTCTCAACATTCTTGGATTTTTTTTTTCTATGAAGGGAAGTGCTAATTTTAAGTGAAGTTAAGGTCCTGAAGAGCCAAGAAGCTGAGGTCACAGAACCCAAACCAATTTCCCTGTTTCATGCTGATCAAGCTGGAATTTTGCAAGGTGACTCAGCAAAAAGCACTGCACAATTCTGGTGGGTGTCCAGTTTGTTGAACAGCTCTCTTCTTGGCAGAGGACAAGTTTCATTCTTAGTTTTGCCTTTTGATGTCTCACACAGCAACTTTCTTTGTGCAAACAGGTACCCTCATTCACTTTACATTATTTCATAATTTTTGGGTTTAGAGAGTGGAGGCCCTTGGTTATGCTGGAATTCAGTTATCTTGTAGGACAGTCCTAGTAGTACTGCACTCTGCTATAGAAAAAAGGAAAAACTTCTTTATGGTAATTTCTTAAAAGCTGGTGCAAGGAGCAATCATCAGTAACTTTCTTCAGATTTGTAACTTTTGCCTGCCAGATTTAAGGGCCAGCCTCAGAAAAGTATGAAGGAAATATGTTCCTGCCAAGACACTATTATTAGAAAAAACTATTTATGGAACAGCCATGGCTTTGGGGTATTACTGTGGCACTGCAAACTGCTACCAATAATTAATAAGTGGCTTATAAGAGCTTTGTCTTAGGAAAGTGAGATCACATCTCCCACGGATGAAATAAAAACACTTTCACATTATTTATTCCTATCAAAGAAAGTTTCCCGCTAATAGCAGTGGAAGATGTTGATCAGCTCACAGACTTCTTTAAAATCAGCTTAAGGACAACATTGCAATCACAACAGCATTATGTGGGGGCATTTTTGTCAGCATTGACAATTTTTATCCTGTACAAATGGTGGTGTTTAACAAAGACATATGTTTACACAGATGGAGGAGGGAGGTTGTAGTAATGGTGTGATTGAAAGTAAATTGGATTGGTTGAGTAGCTGATGCCAGCTGCCGTTTCAGTCTAGGAGTAGGTGGGTACTCGAGATGGGCTGTAGTCACTGGGACCAGATTTTGGAAGTTTGCTGGGTACCTCCTATCATCCATTTAGATGATCCTAAACCCATCACCCAGCAGCTGACAACTGGCTCAGGATTCAGAATTCAGTGAGGCATTTTGGGTTTGGGTGTTCCCATCCTGAAGGAAGGAATGGCATTTAAGAACACATCTCTTTAGAGGCAGGCACACAGCACATAGATGAAGGCTATACTTAAGTATCCTTACAGCTCTCCAAAAGGAAAATTTATTTAAAGACCACCCTCTCTCTCTTCCCTGATGGTGGCTGACTGTCCAACAAGCCAGACACACAGACAACTGAACTGTTGTTTAGCCAAAATAGCATGACATTGCCCTTGCAGAAGAAACAGTGGTCCTAGAGTGTTAATGTTTTGGCTGGTCAAAAATGGGTTTCTAAAGAGAAAAGCTCCTTTTTGCAATTTGGGTCTTTATGAGCTAGCACTACTGGAATATTGAAACACCTCAGAGCTAACAGGAATGACAACCTTTTCCACTTAGTGCCAGTCTCACATGAGCAAAGGGTCAGTTCTTCCCTGCATATCTGTTTACAGACCCCGCCGCAGTCTAGTGATGTTGGGATGAGGGACAGAAATGGACCAGGAAGGGCTGGGCTACATTCAAGGTTTCACTTCATTTTGTGGCATTAGGCTTTTTCCTTCTCTTCTTCTTACTCAATTAATTTAAATTATGCAGGAAACTCTCACACATTCAGGGTCTTCACAAATAAAAGTCAGGTGTAGCTCTCACTGTAGTTAAACAGATATCCATCCGTGCTACAGACAGGTCTGCATCATGTTTCCCTATGTATATTATGAACACTGTATGAAAAAAAGAGCTTTTTTTAATTTAGACACATTACAATTTTTAAAATTTCTAAAGCCATTTTTGGTGCTTTACCCTAAAAACTACCATTTCCTTTTCGTAATTTCATAATAAAATCATAGACCCTTCATTCATTGAATTGCAACTGACTATTTAGCTTTACCTGCATGAGGCTCATTATACTGCAGGTGGTGTGTGTGGAAGGCTGAAGAAAAACAGCACAATATGACCTTCTTAACTTTAGTCAGTCACACAAATATGAGCTACAAACATAATATTAGAGAGGGCATGAATTCTGAGACATCTCAGGTGAAGAACTAGCCATTGCCAGCTTTTATTTTTAGGTTCCTAGCTTTGAAGAGGGTAACACACACCTATTTGATAATAATCACTGTGAAATTATCTTTCAAGAAGCTGTTTTCACAGTGAAATTATCTTTCAAGAAGCTGTTTTCACAGTGAAGGCTTATATACAAAAGAACTATTTACTTTTTTTTCTTAGAACAAGATTTTGCAGAATGGCAGAGAATTTTCATTGTTGAAGCTATAACAGTGAAAAAGGTTTCAAGAACTAGTCCTTTATTTTTTATTTGCTTAGCCTCCTGAAAGGTTCAGATATAACTTCATTTAAACAGCAGGAGTATCCTTCAAGCACACGTAATTTACTGTTACAAACAGCAACGTGTTTTATACACCAGAACATCTACACATATGGAGAAACAAAAGCAGCTACATGGACTATAACAATAAGATTGCTTCAGCAGCCTAAATGACAGAGTTAATGCTCACCAATGTTAAATGGCTGCTATTTTCCTATTATAGTGGGTGATATATCTTCATTGTTTCAGTAATGTAGCCAACAATTGAGAGCTAAGTAGTAGCCACTCTTCACCTTCAGTAAGCTTTA
>VZUA01014052.1:0-47728 GCA_013401035.1 Horornis vulcanius
TGAGGATGGTTGTGTTGAATCCTTTTACGACTCCCAGCTCAAGGCAAAGTGGGGACTGGCTTGCTGTACCTCAGGTCATTGTGTTGCTGTAATAAGGGGCATTCTGAGAGAAATGAGACCATATCAGACTGCCTTCCATAGTGGAGTTGCAGCTGGGAATCGGTGCTGTGCCCTGTTCTTTGCTGGTCCAGAGCTCGGGGTTTGGAGCAAATTGAGCTACCCTACAGTGGTGATAAGAGAGTAGGGTTCCTCCCCCAGGGGTTTAGTGCTGATGGAAATAAGCAGGAGTTGATGCCCTGAGTGGGGCTTTGCTAAATGCTGCATTGATGTGTGACCTCATAGCTCCTCTCTGCATTAAGGGGAGTTATTATAGTTCTGTGTTCTCCATTTTCCATTTAAGGGGTGAATTCCTTATTCACCTTAAATAGGAGAGCTAAATGAAAAGGTCATTAAAGAGTGATATTTCTGTCAGTGCTTTTGCTCTTTTCCCCATAGCACACAGCAGATATCTTCAGCAATGCCTGCAGCACGGGGGTGAGGGACATGACTCTGCAGAGTAGCTGACTTAGCCCTGATCCTCTGGCCTTCAGTGAGCGTGCCCCTGGAGATCAAACAGAGTGCATGTGAGCACCCTGCAACTATCATGTCCTTGGCAAGCCCCAGGAGGATGAAGATCACTGTGTAGCTGCATAATAAGACAGGAAGCACAGCAGCTCATGGTGAACTGAGATGACTTTAAGGCTCAGCAGCAGGACAGCAGAAGTGAATAATGGCAGCATCACATTACCATTTAAGTAGAGACAGGAAGATTAGCAGTCAGATCATGATTTAGTTAGCCTCAGCTGTGCCAGAGGGCTCAGAAAGTTAAAAGCAGGCCATGCAGAAATGGTGAGTTTGGCCTGTGGAAAGGGTTACCAAGCAAGATGCCCTTCAGGGGATGTTCAGTGAGTTGTCAGTGGGTGACTGCTCTAAGAAGGGTCATTAGGTGACAACTGTGTCTTCACTGAAGGGAAAGTGCCCAGTCTGACAGATGCTGGACACTAGGAGAGTTACAGCTTAACTCTTGCTCTGTGTTACTGTTCTGTTCTGCATTCTGATCTCCCCACTGTGGTGCTTCCTGAGCATGATCTTCCCTGGCATCTTCTGGAATTGCCATTTTGGAAGGAATTGAGCTTACTGCATTTGTATAAAGAGAGTCCGCTGAGTTTTCTCCAGTACTTCCCAGCCCTCAACAGTTGTATGCGAGAAGCTAGAACAGGATCTTTAAAGTAAGCATCCTGAAGTATAGCAGTATTGCTTATAAAGTAGGTATAAAAATATCCCTTTGCATATTGCATGGGAAACCTGGTAGCATGGGGTCTGCCCTGGGAGTAGAAGCTGCATGGAAATCTCTTCTCTTCCCTCAGTAGTTTGAGGTTAAGGCAGCAAGAACATAATTCTTAAATCCATTCTGAAATGCTTGACTTTGGTTTTAGAGAGACACTAAGTCTTGTCCATGTTAGTTCAATTCCATTTCTGCAGGGGAAGCTGTTTCTACAGCAGAAAAGAAGCACACACGGAGGAGCCTGAGTGGGAGGAATAGGTTTATCCCAAGTGTGTTTTGCAGCATTGCGCCTCTAAGAGCAAGAGGATTTGAGTCCCATTTGCTTTACAAGGCTGAGGTTAGAGAGTAGGTTTAAATTTGATTTGTGAGAAATTCTAAGAATTATAAAAAGAAAATACTTAGAGCAGAGTTTTTGCTTATCTGTGCTGCAGTTTTTTTCCTTTACTTTATGGTTTGCTTCTTTCTCTTATTGAATATAGCCTGCAGCAGTGTCATTGAGGGAAGTATAGACAAAAGTATTGCTGTTGTGGGGTTTTATTGTATTTTTTTCCCCCTGGTACTCCAATAAGCACTGTCAATAATGTCTGCTGGGAAGGGTGGTTCTCTTTTTATTGCAAACCTGGAAAGTTCTCAGTCTATTTCATTGTCTTTCTATTCTGACTTACCAGGGCGTCTCAGCATCCATAATTGACAAGGAGACTTACTGTTTTTGAGGGGTTTTTTCCTATAAACTGAGGGTTTTGGCACAAGTGCTGCAGCAGAAGAGTTAGCAGTGCTTGAAGACTGGTAAAATTGCTCTATAGATGGAAAGAAGGGATGTTAAAATACATGATATGACAAAAGTAGGTCCCTTAAAATAGTCACGTGCAGCATTTTACCTCTGGACCAGTAGGAAAATTCCTGTCCCGTGATTATCTAATTTTCTCTTCAGGTAATAGTTCCATACTGAGAGGGGAAGATGGGTAAATCCTTGCTCCTTGTTAGAAGTCGCCTTCACCTAAAATTTTGTCTGTAGGCCTCCAGCCTCGCTGCTTACTGTATGAATGGCAAATCCAAGTCCCAGTACCTCACTTTATGCCCAGACGTAAGACAAAAGATTCCCTGGTGGGAAGCAGCTACTCCAGCAGCTGTTGTCACCTGTGCAGCTGTTTGTGTTCAAGCTGCTTCCTTTGCAGGCACTGGGGAGATACTGGTGGTTTCAGGATCCTATGGACCTGGCCTGGCCAGCCTGTGGGGGTTTGGGGATGCAAAGAGAGATCAGTTCAGGTGGAGAGATGGCTGTACTGTGTGAGACAAATCACCCATTGCTCAGGCAACTCCCCAGCCTTCCTTGTGTTAGAGGAGAGAGCTCTGTGCTGGCTGTGCACCTCCCTGCACTGCTTCTGTGTTTAGTTCAGGTAGCTAAAGGTACCCAAAGGTGCAGCTTCTCACCGGCGCTTCTCTGCTGTAGAAAGAGACCCAAGGAAATGAAGAAACCAGGGGAGGAGAGACCTGTGTGTGTCTCCAGAATGCACTCTGATCCTTCAGTGTCTAGAAGTGGCATTTTTTTGCTACAGGGCATCCTAAATGAGTGTGGGCTCATTTAGGATCCCCTCATAGGGATGTTCCTGCAGAATAGGATCTGTGCAGTGAGGAGAGACAGGAGCTCTGCTGCTTTCTGCCTGTGTTAGGGCCAGGAGGAATGTGGAGGAGACATGTATGGCTGAGAACTCTCTGCTTCACTCCCTTTGAGTTCTACTTTTGAGTTTGAGTGTAAGCTTCAAAGTTCAGCAAAACCAGGTCATGTAACACAAGATTTCCCCTCCAAATTGTCCCAAGGTAGGCAATGAGTCAGAAGAGGCTGGCATTATGAAAAGGGCAGTTGTTAAAGCTGACCAGGTATCTGTCAGGTCAGTAACAGAAAGGAACCCTGGGGTTTACCCTGTATTTGCTATGGTGATACAGCCTTCTGGTGCAAGTGTTTGCATCTATAGAAAGGATGCAAGTAAGCATCAGGGGATCTTGGGTGCTCTTCTGATAAACTCTGAAAATGTCATAAGTTATTAATAATAAGCAGATTTGGTCAATGTTTTACTTGGTAGGCTATTTACTAAAAGTGGGAGAGATTTTCCTATTCCAAAATGGTTTGCATGGTTGAAATACAGTTTGCATCCCTAAGAAGGAGGAAAAGATGTTATTCCAATTCTATCCTGTAGCTAAGTCATCTTCCGAAGAAAAGAGATAAGGTCAGGGTTGTTTTCTCTCCCTGCTCCTCTCCAGAGAGCTTTAAGACAAGACTTCCCCGCTTCCCCAGCACACAGAAAGCCTCAGACTGCAGGAGCATCTCCTAAATCTCTCCTTCTGGGAGCTCTTCCATTCCATGCAAAGTACTTACACATTAAAATTTAACCAGCGAGTAAAATTGAGGCTAAGATTCATTCAGGGACTCAAATGTAGGTGTCTCATATCAAAGAGTGCCTATTAGTGCCTTTACTATCGTGGTATTAGATAAAAGGGAGGAAGGGGACAGACTTGAGGAAGGTGGTGCAGGCATCTGCACCATCTGAGAATGCAGCTTTTCATTTCCTCTAGCTTTGATGTACTTTTCTAACAAAAAGCAAATTAAATCAAGCTTCTGCATTCAACAAAATAGGTAATTCATTTAGGTAAGAAGGATGACCTAAGTGTTTTGCCAGGTGTCATTTTGACATATGTTGGCTTGACCAATGTATGTACTCTTAGTAGATGACCAGTACAGCTGTACTTATTTACTGTCTCAGCGTTGAGTCTTTCTGGGAGAAAGCCTGACTGCAGCCTACAGCGCTCACTGCACTGAAATCACTTCTTATTTAAGGCAGCATAGAAACCATCTGATTTGGTTTATTCAGTGGCTTTTATAGCTGTGAGGAAGTACCTGACTCTCCCTGGCTAGCGTAGGGATTGCTGAAACTGAAATCCTTTGTACCTGCAGCCTGTCTGCATCTGAATTCCCTGCTGCTGCTGCTGTCAGTGCAGGAGAGCAGGGCGAGGGTTCCCCAAAGGGGAGTCGTGCAGTGATGCAGCCAGAGCGGGGCTCCGGATGGGAACATTAACACACAACGTGACCACGCTTATGTAACGACCATGGCTTATTAAACAGCCTCACTAGAGGCAGGAAAGGCAGGAGCCTGACGAGATTTTGGTAGGCTGTGCTGGATTCTTTCCTGTCCATTGAGCCAGCAATAATTGGGTCTTATTTATTTACTTTTGGTGGGTGGTCACATAAAACCACAACCTCCTGTCACACAAGGAGGATCTCCTCCCTCCAGCGAGTGTGTCTGCTCACATGCAGTCAGCTTGCTTGCATTTCAGCAGCAATGCCTGTGATAAATTTTGAGACTTGAATGTTTACAATCGAATTTGGTTTTGACCACTTAGTTTGCATTTGATTGGTAGTGTGACGAGGAGACAGGTGGTAAAGCTGCACACCTCTGTCATGTGCAGTTCAAATGTCCATGTTTTCCTTTTACCCTTCAGCAGGAAGATATAAAATATTGTGGAGGCAATAGGGAAGAGCCAGCTAGGGCATGGCTGGCTCATGACACACAGGGGCTAGAAAAGGTCTGTGTTGGAGACAAGTATTTTAATCTGCCAGAATGTGTGGCACGTTTTAGAAGGCGGGTAACATGCACAATTTTAAAACAGAGGTGCTCTGAGGTGCCCATAAATGTTTCAGAGGTCAGTTTTGGAAATGTCTTGTGTCTGTTCCTTTCTGAATTTTTCTCCCCAAGACCCACAGAGCTGGACTGACATGCAGCCCTGTTTCAGCACTCAGTTGCTCTGGGTTTACACCACTGTAATATCAGTGATTTAAGTAGCTTCTCACTGGCATAAAACTGGCACTGCACAACAGTGACTCAACCATACAAAGAGCATGGTGGTTGGCTTCACAAGCAGAATAAGAAGCAATGGGCACATTCTTTGCGACAGTGCTAGCAAATACTCTTCTGAACAAGTGGCATATTCTCTATGCATCAACTGTCTAAAAACTTCCATGTGGTAGGTAACTTTCAGAGAATTGATGTTCCATAATCTCTTTCTACTGCACCAAGCATGCATTTCATTTTACCTGCTCATCTGATCTCAATTGTATTTGCTTGTATTTCTGTGTATTATATATGAATATTTTACAACCGTGCTTGAAAGGAATCACTGAAAGCAGGCTTACCTGCCAAGCACTTCTATATTTACTCAGGGCTTAATGGGGGACAAGAAAATTGGGTCCTGTGCTACTCGATATATCTGGTAATAATTATTATTTTTATTTTGCAGAACCCCAGCTGAAAGGAATTGTGACAAGGTTATTCAGCCAGCAGGAATACTTCCTGCAGATGCACCCAGATGGTACAATTGATGGGACCAAGGACGAAAACAGTGACTACAGTAAGAAAAATTAGCCTGTTTTGCAACACAATTACAATCAAATGCATCACCTAGTGGGTCTCACTTGTGCAGCTTCATTTTTGAAAAGATCAAATTAGGAGGAAGACAGCTGTTTTCTGCACAGTTTTTTCTATCTAACCGTCCCCTTTAAATCTTGCCAGTATAATTTCATATGTTTCCTCTCCGATCTTCTTCCCTCCTGCCCCGATTCTGTAACTGCCATCTGGGTGGGGTGGAGAATAAAACCCATGATTTGAATTGCTGCCAGAAGAGAAAGGAGATTATATTTATACACATGCCACGTGGGTAAAGGATACGGGGAATTCTCTCTGCAAGGAGAAGAGGAGAAAATCGTTTTCACTATTTTAGCCTCAAAAATTCAGCAAGCATCAGGAATTTCTAGGCTGGAGAAAAGCAGCTGTTCACTGAAGTCTCGTGCTTTGAGGCTGGTGTAAAGGCTGAGGGTATCAAATGACCTTGTCAAAGGAGGTCATCTTCCAAAACCGTGTTGAAAGGGGTTGGGTTCGTGCTGGACAGCAAAGGGCAACAGAGCCACACAGTTTAAAAACCATGGCCATGTGCAGGAGCCATACTGGTTTAAATGCATGCAAAGCAGTAGTCAATCTTCCTTTTGAAGAGGAAGTGGTTTTGTCAGTGCCAGAGCTCTTCAAAAGGTTAAAAAAGGTGTAGAATATTTTCTGCAGCATCTCTGCATTTCGTAGGCATCAAAGTGCCATCCCTGAGTGGGCAGTGAAGCTCAGATCCCTGCTGCGACAAATTGCATCAACAGAGTAGGACTCAAGTCTTGCTTTTTCTTATCTATGTTGGTTTGGAGCTCCCCATACCACTGCTAATGGGGTATTTAACCTGGCCAGCCTGGAATTTGGCTTCCCAGTCATTATTAAAGGTTAACAAAAGTTCATCTGTGTGGTAGGGTTGATGGAAGCAAACTTCATGTACTTTGTGAAAGGAGGAGCCGGCTTGATTTGCAGACAAATTTTGCTCTAATTTAAAGAAGCTCCTAGCTGGATTGAAGGTGGCATTCCTCCAGGAAGTCAGGGCCTTGGGCTGCAGTTGGGGGGTGTCTTTAGGGGTGCAACACATGTAGCAGGGCATTGACATTGTCCTGTGAAGGTGCACTTGGACAGGGGTGCAAGGTGACTGCAGCCCCACATCCCTGGTGTTTACCCCATCCCCAGGAAGCTACAGGGTGCTGTAGAAGGAGCATGGTGTGTTGTGGGGCTGCCCTGCTGCAGGCAGCCCAGGGCTGGGGGTCCATACAGCAGAGAGGAGCTGTCGGAAGATGGTGACTGAAATTGCAGGTAGCTAGCAAAGCCCTTGTGGAATGACCCAAGAGGCTGCATGCACCAGAAATGTGGCCTTTATCAAATGCAAATGTCAGGTTTTAGTCCTTTTCCATGTACTGATAATGAATAAATTAAATACTGCAAATTGCAGTAAGAAAATTCCTGATTTATGTGGGGAGCTGGGGAATCTGTGGACTTACACACACATACACTCCACTCTCAGAGACCCAGGAGGTCTCCTTCAAGACAAGTCTGGCCTTGAGATGCTCTCAAACACCAGCATATGGGCTAAGTTCAGTGGACTGTATTAGCTGCTTTTACTTAAAGGAAGAAGACCTGGGGTGTTCTTAAGCTGCAGAAAATCCTGTTGGAAGCCTATTTGTCAAAAACATGGGAAGATATGCTAGAGATGACAGGGATTCATTGCCCTCATCTATCACGGAGGACTGAACAACAAAGTAATGGGCTTAAATGGGAGCAGGGATGAATTTAGGTAAACAGTAGAGAAATGTAAGAGCAGTTCTGCAATATTTCAGACTGACAGGGGAGATGAGAGAAGCTGCTGCACTCTCTGTGGTTGCAGGGGAACCTCCTGAGTTCGCACAGCTGAGGTGGAGCCCCAATTGCCCAAAGAACTGTGATTTATGTATTCCCCCAGAAATGTCAGAGATGAGTTTGGCCAGGTGCTGAGTACTTGAGAGCTGCTTCCACTTAACTGTCTTCTTGACTGGAAATAGATAGGCTAAAGTACACTTCTAGAGTGTAAATTCATCTGGTGAGATGGCAGCCCTGCCTCGGCAGCTTGGTGGGACAGGAGGCATCTCACCCAAGTGTGCCAAGCCACTGGCTCAAAGTCAGGGACTGTGCTGGAAAGTTTAGGCAAGTTTTTGAGAGAAGATCGAAGCCAAAGAATTGCCCATCTTCTGATCTCAGGGGATCTCGAAAGAGGGAAAGAATCCAACCTGATAATACTTAGTTCCTGAAAATTAAATTAGGACTGTGCTTTATTCAATTTTATATAATTTTTTACCACATGGTCTTGTCCATAAATCTTCAGTTTCAATGAACATTTTAGAATACATGACACTTCCAGTTACAGCTTCAACATGAAGTCACAGTTTTCATTCTGGAAATAAAGGCAACTGTCTTTTATTCTTTATTTCTTCCTCCAAAAATCTCAATTTTTGACCAGAAGAAAGTTAAAAGTTGCTTGTTCCAAGTAAACAGTTTACAGATTTGCTTCACTGCTGTTTTCTGTTTTGAAGCACTTCTCCAGAAGATTCCTGACCAGCCAGTCAGAGGTGTGTGCAAGAGCAAAACTCATCAAAGACTAGATAAATAGTATTTTCCCATCCCTGAGGAGGGATTGCTTAACTTGTATCCACAGCAGGGAAGGGCACTCTTGAGGGCCAGAGAAGGATCCTTCCCACCCTAGATGACCATCTATTCTCCATGCAGAAGTCATCTGGGCACAGCTAAACAGCTGGTGAACACCGTGTTCCGTACATTGCTTTGTGTTCTGTATCCCCACACTGATTATTCAAATTAACATTGTGAAAGGATGCATAATTTTCATGGAATACATTAGGTTGGTTTACTCTGGCAAAATTAACGTTCAAAATGAGACACGCCATGTCCCTCTGATATATCTGATGCAATTAAAAGTTCTAATGAAAACTCAGTTATTTATACAAGAGGAACTGCTAATATTTAAGCAGTTTTAAAATTAATTATCTGTTGTCCATTTTATTTGTGTTCTTGAAGCTGATGGCATTTATTTTCTACCTCCTCTCACTTAAAGAAAAAAAACCCCAGAAGCCAAGTTCTAATGGCATTTGAGTGGGCATCCAGCCAGCTTCCCAGGAGCCAGCACTTGGGACATCTGTTCCTTCTGCCATGCCATTAGAGACATGCCATCTCAATGTAAGCAAGGGGACACATTCTCTGGCTACTGGCATTGGGATATGTGAAGTTTTCTTCCCACTGGTGTGCATTTTCATGGTGTATGAGGCCCCTGTTTGTGTTCCTCCTGTGATGTATGAACCCCAGCTTGGGGCAGTATATTTTCCCTCTGGTTCCAGTGATCTCAAATGGCCTTTCAGGGCTCACTGCTGCTGTCAGTGCTTGCATTGTTACTGCTCTCCCCTGGGCTGAGCAGGGTAATGCCCCTTCATAAGAGCAAGTGGATTTCCTTGTCTGCCCTCGTCATCCTGCTCAACATCTGAAAAGCTTTGGCAAATGTACAGTACAGAAATGAAAAGGTGAACTGGACAGACCAGGTGGAAACAACACAGCATATCTGGGATATTGTTTGGGGCTTTCCATCCAGATATTGTTTGGGGCTTTCCAGCGAGAAACACCAGAAGGTTAAGGAGGTTTGCATTCCAGCATCCTACTTGGGTTATCTTCAGCTGTACAGAGCCTTGTCAAGTTCTTTCTAACATTTGTAGGAATGAGCTGTTCCATAACCTCTCAGTTCCAGTGCTGCACTATTCTCCTTGTAGAGAATTTTCTTCATATCCAGTCCTCATTTCTGTTTGAATCTTTGGTGTAGCGTCTCTTGTCCTTTCATTGTGTTCCTCTGAGAAGAATCTGTCTGTGGCTTCCCCCTCTTTGAGTTAATCAAATGCAATTCCCTTTGTTTCTTCTTTCGTTATGTGTTGCACCAGAGCCTCTTGATCATCTCAGCAGCCTTCCTCACTCCCCTCAGGATCTTAATCCACACCACCTCATGCACTGAGACTGCTCTGGCCTATTGCATCCTCCATTAGCTCTTTGTTATTCACGTGCAGCACAAATGTCTTGCTCAAGAGCAAGTCACCTATTATAAATGACTTCAGCTTGTCTGACTTGCTTCTATTCAAAGGTGAGTATATGGATCACTCCTTGTGTATGGCTGGTCTTGCCTCACTCTTCATTTTCTGTAGATGACTTAGACCCTAGGGAAACATGTGTTCAGAATTTAGCTGATAGATTACCATAACAGTGACAGTATAGTCATGTGTTTAGGACTGGAGTGTGCTAGAAGTAGTAGGGCCAGGTGTAAATACCACTAGTTGAAGATGGTAAGAGGTAATGAAAGAAAAGGGAGGCCACGAATATTCAACATCTTCAAGTATTTTCTCTTTTGCCTGTCAAGTAAAAGAGCTTGTCCTTTCCATGAAGCTGCAGATGGCATAGATGTGCCATTTGTAGTAGAGAAGCTGTTTTAAAAGCATTTTTTAATTTTCCCTTTTTCACTTCAGCACACCCAGTGTCCAGTTCTGTTCTACCACAGCTAGTCCTCGTTCCCATTTTCAAATCTGCTTTTTTCAAAAGAGTCAGATTATTATTCCCGACAAAAAATGAGACATCTTGCTTTTGAGGTTGATTGAGGGGTTTCCCCCCATGTTTACATTCTTACTATAAAGCTTATAAGCTTTTAAATCTGTTCTAAATATGAAATATGATAGTAAAATGCATCAACTTATGCAAAGGTATTTCTGGATTTGAGTGCAGATGTGGCTCTGGCAATTTACAAAATTCATTGACCCAAACTGCTGCTTTTTTTAATAGAGGAAGATAATTGCTCCCTGAAACTTCTTTTGACTGCCAGTTACCTTTGTCAGCTTTGTGTCCCTATGCTTGCCTGCCCATTTGCATTTGAGGAGGAGATGCTTTGCCATGATCATGGGTGAAGCAGTGTCCAAAGGAGTTTGGGAACTGGTCATGGTCTTCCTACTGTAGCACAGCACAATAGGATTGTTCCTTTGCTCCCTTTGCATGTAGAGGTGGAAAGAGATTTGGAAACATGTGGGTGCTTCCAAGTGGAACTTCTCAGCCACTAATTCTGGGTGTTATCACCTTGCTGCCTAATGAATGCTTTGAATGGTCTGTCACAAGTTTTCTATGCAAGACAAATTGGCTGTAGGAAATGAATGATGATGCCCATTTTGTTTCATTATTAGCAGTAATATGCTCCATTTTTCAGTAGGAAGAAGAAATAGAGAAGGGGAATTGCTCACAGACTTGTTAATTGCAGAAGGTTTTAGACCTTCATGGTAGGGAGAAAGGGATAGGCAACACTTCTGATGCTGAGTAGTTACTCTGGGATGTGTTTGTCTTGTTTAGGGACATTACCAGAGTAGCACTGTCCTTGACCCCAGTTATTCACAGACCAATACCCAGCCTGGGCTGCATTTTCCATATACATCTATTGACATTCTCCCCCAAAAACACACATACAGGCACTGGATTTGGTAAGACTTCCGCACATACTTTGATGTTTTACTGAATATGGTGCTTAAAAGCACAAGAAAGGGTTGAGATTGAGAGTAGGGTTTTTTTCACTAGATTTGAGGTGTCTGCATTTTAGACAGCTCATTGAAGGGAGTCATCCAGTCTTCTTTGGGAATTAAGTGAAGAAAAAATTATGTTCATGTGCACCAGAATTTGTGGATCGTCTTGTGGAGGCAACCCTGAAACTGGCTCAGCCAAGACACCTGGTAGATGTCCAGGGCAAAGTGGCATTGCATGTTCTCGTTTTGAGGCTGTTGTGTGGGAAGAGACCTTGAGTGAAGTATTTCCACTGTGTTTGTGCTTATATTTCTGCCTGACCCTGTGACCATCTTTCTGTATCTTCAACTTTCTGGCATGAGTTCTAGTTAGCTCTCTATAAGCTGAGGCACTGGGGATCCTGCAGCATCTAAATACTCTTGTCCTATAAAGCTCAGTAGAAACAAAGCCATGCTAATGTTTCAGTGCTCAGTCTATCAGTGCTGATAATAGCCTCCTCTTTGAGCCAGTGTTGTTAGAAATGTAGCAAAAGCCTGACAGTACATTAATGTATATACTCATGGGAAGAGTCTTTCAATGAGATACTGGGTCTGCTGGGTGGGAATCAAGCAATAAAGTAATTAACTGAGAGGAAGTGGTTGCAATGTTTTAATCAATAAGACTGCAGTAAAACTGAATAATGGAAGATCTTGTCCTCTTCAGTCCTCTCCAGGGCTGATCCTGAATGGGGAACAGTGCTGATGTCCCAGAGTGGGGCACTATCTCTTGAGTTCATTTCTTTGACAGCCTAGGATCACATGGGCAAACACACAGTCAAGTTAATTTGCATTCTTCTGGCCATGGTGGTTGTCTGTGTACTCTTTCAGCATATGGCAAATGCAGGAAAGTGTGACTAGGCTTAAACGTGTTTCAGGGTGAGCCAAACTGTGTTGTGTTGTTGCATTTGCCACAGGCAAAGTCTGTATATGTGCAGTTGCCCTGTCTCAGCTGGCCCTCAGAAAGCCATCACGATGCTCTTGCTTGGGAGCACGGATGAGCCCTTGGCATTGCAAAGGCAGTGATCAGACAGACTGATGGGTGTGTTAAGGCATTTGGGAGGCAGCCATACTCAGTATTTTAAAAATTTCCTTTCACCATCAGCTCCATGGTTGCAGTCCTTCCCTGTAGGTGGAAACAGGATGCTTGATCCTAAGTGCAGTCTCTTTTGTGAAGAGGCAGGAGTGGGGTGGGCTGGCCCTGGGGCAAAAGCAGCAGTGGCCATGTAGGGTGACGTGTCCATAACATTTGCTTTTCTTTTCCTTCCACAGCCCTTTTCAATCTAATTCCTGTGGGTCTTCGTGTGGTGGCAATCCAAGGGGTGAAGGCAGGTCTGTACGTTGCCATGAACGCTGAGGGGTATCTCTACAGCTCAGTAAGTACTTTGCACTGTTGGGCTCCTGCAGTGCCTTGGTTTTCTGGGTGGGAGGAAGCAGACTGCACTGAGACTTGCAGCTTTTTCTGAAAACAATCACGTATCAGCAAACCTTTAAAAGCAGGAGTGGGGGGAGCTGCTGCAAGGCCATGCAATATTCACTTTAAAGTGTCTCCACTGAGATTCGTGGCAGTATTTCCTGACCTGTGAAGATACACTTTCTTTTCCTTTAAGTACATACTTAATGTAGGTCACGTTGTTGAGGTGTTTATATAGAGTTGGCTGGTCATATTCTGATTTCTCATTTGTGAAATGGCATGGACTCAATGGGATTGCTTCTGAATTACATTCAGGTACCTGATCATAGGTGGTGCCCCAATGGGTCACACTCTGCTTTTGACTGCAGTGTAAATCCACAGCAATACCCTGACTCTCTTAAAAAGGTTCTGGACTATTCTGTTGGCAGAAATTCCCTGTATTTGTGTGGTCTTTTTAATGCACATAAAAGATAAGTGGCAATTTTTGCCAACTAAATTCCCTTATAACTTTCTTAGATGGCATGAAAGGGCATGAGGTTATTCATAAGATTCTCATTTAAACTAAGTAATTGATTTTCACAGTGAATAATTGATTCGGTGAT
Source organism: Horornis vulcanius (assembly GCA_013401035.1). Lineage (NCBI taxonomy): Eukaryota > Metazoa > Chordata > Aves > Passeriformes > Scotocercidae > Horornis > Horornis vulcanius. The sequence goes on from VZUA01014052.1 coordinate 13,359, forward strand.
TTATTAAATATGGCAGCCCTTTGCCAGAATTTTTATGCTTCAAATAACTTTGTTCTAGTTCTACATAGTAAAAAGTGGTAGTTAATAATACACTTCTCATTTCTATAGTTATGATAGCTTTACAGTGCATAGCAAGATTCTAATATCATCTGCCTTTGTGTAAATTTACAGTGCAGTAATTCTGCTCTTGTCTGGGCACTTTGCTTCAAAAGTGTATGTGAGCATGGAGATGGGACCACTGAAAGGAAAGCAGTTTGGGTCGCTCTGCAATTTTTCCTAACTTTTTGCTTTTGTCTTTGTTCCTGGTCAGTTTTATAGCTCTCACGTGATTGAGATTTCCCCTTTTCCCTTGGGATGCAGCATGACTCTGTCTCCTTAGCAGATTGGGGTAGAAAGCAAGTGCATGTGTTAGTATGCCTGGCGAGATAGGTCTCAAAACTGGCTGCTTGTCAAGAAGAGACAGAGAGATCAATCTGGATCTCTGTGGATGCCAGACGCTTCCTGTTCTTTCATAGCCCAGTAAACATAATTGACTGCTTCTAAATAAATTAAATTGGTTTACTAACAATGAAAGCTTCCTCTTTTTGTAAAGCTATCAGAGTCCTAAAGGTACCAAATGTGGTGTGGTACTGCACTATTGCACGTGCATCCCTCTGGGCACATTGTCAGGGGCTCAGGAGTGATGCTGTGCCCTGTTTGTGCAGTGCAGAACACAGTTCTGGCCCCTTGCTGAGGCTCCTTGTACCATCAGTGTCCTGTAAATGAGGCTTGCAGGAAATCAGAGTGTGCCACAGAGCCACAGCCAGCCAACAGGGTCCTCTTGGACCGATGAGTGGTCATCATTTTCTGAACAAATAGTGCAGGGGAGGGAAAGGTGTGGCTCTTGGGAGAAAGAAGAAATAGAGTTGGAAAAATGATGTCTGACGGCCGAGAGACTAGAGGAGATGCAGAGGAAAGTTATCCCTCTCTAGCAGCGGTGGGACGCGATATCCTAAAAGGCACCAGATCACACGTGTTCAAATGAGGGTGCTTTAATGGGCCTGCTTATTTCCAACAAGTGTGCCTGTCTTGAGTAGGGAGGTTAATCAGGGGAGGCTGATGGGGAAGGATGCACTGTGATGGCCGGTGGTTAATGAAGTGAACCTCATTACATGCCACAGCTTGATGGCATTGAGCTCTGTCTGAGCTAATAAAGAGTGAAACTGTTCGTTTTTATCAATGTGATCCAGGGTTTCTGCTTGCAGTAAATGGGTGATACCCTACTCCCAGGTGATGGACCTTTTTGGATACTCTCCTTGTGATGATTGGTGGCTCTGTCTTTGTCTTACAGCAGTAAATCAGTGAATTCACTGTGCTTGGGAGCAAATCCCTAGGCAAGAAAACAGAAAATTTGTGGATAAAGTGTTTTAGTAGCAGGGAGTGTGGGTCAAGCTCATCATAAAGAACAAGGGATGAGATCAGGATGCCATGAAAGAACTGGATATGTCTGAGAAGAGCTCAGCCTGTTCAGGCAGTCTCTTTTGGATGCTACAGGTTTCCCTGCGGGGCAAGGGTCCCCAGGCCATGCTGCCTGGACCTCACTGCTGACCACACCAAGGGACACATTGTCCCTGCTCTTTGCTTAGCAGACCCTGAACTAGAGCTTTGTTCTCTCTGTGAATGTACCTGTTCTTTTTCACTAGCCTTTTTTTGGGGGATGTGGGTTTTTTCTGAGAAAAATGGGTCAACATTCCTCACAGATATTGTTCTCTCACATGAGCCAATTGATAAATGAATTGCTTGGCTGCCTTCCATGCTGCGTGGAAGCCCTGTAAGGACTTCTTCGACCCTCAAGACCAGGACTGGTTTCAGATAAAATTGTCCAGGGTAGTGGGTTTTTTCTGTTTGTTGGCTTTTGGTTTGGGGTTTTTTCCCTCCTCTTGAACCCAGAATGATGCTGTAACTGAACGTGTCATCACTGTGGGCTGTTTTGGTTTTGTTTACAGGGGTTTTTTGGTGATGTTTAATCTCTGTGTGACAGCTGAGGTCTTGGCTGACATCCTTTGCCCGGGATCAAACCAGAGGTTGTTATCAGCCTGGTCTCAGGGATGGCTTGTGCCAGCTCCTTCTGAGTTTAGGCCAATGAGCTCTTGAATGAATGGGCTTAGAATAACCAGCCCCTGGAAAAAACCTTCCTGTGTTGATTAGCACAGAAGTAGGGCTGAGTAGAGTCCTCTAAAGCCAAACGTGGTGAGACAGCGCTTCGTAGAAACTTGAGACCTGCCTGTGGCTCAGCCTCGTCATTACCTTCAGCATGGATTTCCTCATTCCTACCTCATCTGTTCAGGCAGGGGTGGTGTCAGGCTGGGTTGCTGGGTTGAAGCCAACCATCTATTTCTAGCCAGCTTTAGAGGCCTAAATTTTTGTGATGCTAAACCTTCTTTGTTTGGGAAGCAGCTGTTTGGGACCCGTATATTGTTTACTCACACTAGATACCTGATTTTGTTTTCCCCAGACTAGGTTATTGCTATCTCTATGGTTGATGTGGGAATTAGGTGATAAGTAGACAAGGAAATCATGTTTTGGTTGGAGGCATCCTGCTTTGCAGAAGGTAGGATACAAGCCACTGTCTGCATAGCAAGCTTGTGGAGTCATTGGTGCGTTCCCTTTTGATTTCCTGTAATGTACAGCAGCTGTAAATTCCCTAATGGTGCACAAAGGTTTCAATCAGCACCTGGTCTGGGCAAGAGCATGACTCTCCTGAAGATCCACTGATGGCATTTGATGCCAAAGTAAAAATGCACAGAATGGATGAAGGGCAGTGCATATAACTTATGGAGGGCTGTAGTGCATCAGCGCTTGGGAATAAGCTGAGACCACGGGCTGGTTGTTGCACAGGATTCAGAAACATGGAATAAAGGGGTCTGTCCCACTCCAGTGAGTTTACAGTCTAATCATAATGGGAGAAGACACAGAACATGCTCTCCTGTCTGTCTGGAGTTAATAGTTCCACCACCAAATTAATTTTCACTCCTGTGTAACTTTCCTTTGTGAAGTTCCCAGCTTTCCCTCTATTATTCCTGCAAAACTCACAGGGGCATGGGAAAGGGAGTGCCTGTGAAGTATTTTGCCTGGGAGGCAAACCTGGTTCTCCTGGAGCAGATCTTTATCATGGGGCTGTAGCATCTGCACATGTCCACCCAATCACTCCAAGTACACTGAAAGTGCATCTCTCAATATGATATGTATAATTCAGTGGCATTGCAGCTGGGATTGGTTTTGCCCTAAGTGCAAAACACTTCTCTTCTAAAGTGTGTTGCTCTCAGATATTCCTTGTTGTTTAACTTGGAGTTCTAATTATTTTTGAAATGGCAAATTGTGATACATAATTTATTGGGAAGACGTAGAAAACCGTAGCAGATGTAAAGACTATAGAGAAAAAAAAATGGGTCGCTTACAAGAGCTCACTATGGTTTTTCAGTATAAGCCAGTGAGTTTGAAATGCTGAAATTAGAGCCTGAATCACTTCAAAGATTCCTGCTAATAAGGGAATGATTATGTACAATAAAAAAAAAAATCTAAGCAGCATTGAGAAAACCCCAGTCATGCTAAAAGCTCGGTGTGTCTTTGCATTTTCTTTTCCTCTCCTTTTTTTCTGCTTTATCATTTTGCATAATAAACATGTCTTGAATAATAATGAACAAGCATCTGGGAAAGTATGTATATTAACTGCATTTTTAATCTGCTTGCAATGCTATAACTATTTCTCTACAACTCCTCTAGGGTTGCTGCACTCCTGTTTACGTCAGTCCAAGGTCAGGGGCTGGAATCAATAATGCTGAATTCTCTCCCCTAATAGGCTTGGGGTTAATAATAGGCATTCTGCCAATGCCATTTCTTTAATTCTTGTTTGATCTCCAGTGGTCCTAGTTGATTTGGTCAGAAGTACAGATAGGCCAGACAAGTATCCTGGACATTTTGCAAACCTTGTAAGAAATCACACTTGTTGTGGGGATTCCCTAGTTTACATGCCTCATTAGGAAGCCAGGTCAGTGGAGAGTGAGAGAAATGTCTCCAAAGGCAAAGCACAGCAGGAGACCAATATAATGTGCCTTTAATTTCTCTCCAGAGTATCTACTCTTCTTCACTGGCTGTTTAAAGGGGCTCACAGAATGAAGACATTAACTGGGAGATAGAAAACTCCTGTCCCCTGACTTTCTGATAAATATGGGAACAAAATGGATCAAGGAAGCAGCAGTCCTGAGAAGAGTCAGTCCCTGGGAACAGATTCCTGCCTTGCATCGAATGTTCCTAAAATACAGCTCCTGGCAGGCACCTTGGCCGTGCCATCCTTGTAGCATGGGAGCATGTAAATACATCTCTCATTAATGCAGTGGTCCCTTTTCCCCTGGTGAGATGCTGCCATCCACGTTGTTCTGCTTGTCAGGTGAGGAGAGTGGCACGTTGCATTTCTGTGGCTGTTTGGGGGCAGGTTTCTCATCTGGCATCCTGCTGAGGTACCTGTACTCTCTGAACTTCCAGCACAGCACCGTGGTACATCTCCCACGGGGAGGGATGGGTCTGTGCACCTTGAATTCACATCTGGAATGAGTTAGATCAGACTTTGCTGTTCAAGCAAGAGACCTTCAGAGGAAAAAATAAGCAACAGCAGGGCCTAATCCTGCTTTCCTAGCTGCTGTTACCTTGTCTTATATGAAAGCAATACAAATTATAAAGGACGAGTAAGCTTCAATAAAAATATTCTTCTCTTAGCCTTAGCTGCACAGGATATTTAGGAACATGCAATGGTCTGCCTAACACCAGCTGGAGGAGCAGGGATGGGCCATTCCCCTTGTGAGCAGTGGTCTGTCGGTGTTGGGATGAATTATGAACTTCTGTTGAAATTTCATTTTGGAAGAAGATTGGGGAAAATGTTCCAGAGATGGTGATTCATCTCATTTTGATACTTCCCCAAAGAAACATTACAGAGTCCCATTTTGAAAGAACTTTAGAGTGGTTTATACTGCCTTACCATTCCTAATAAAATCGGAACAAACTGTTTAGATTTTGGTGGAGCATTTTGATCCCACATGATTCCCTTGAAATGTGGAGGGAGGGTAAAACACCGTCAGGGAGGGGTTGCTGTAAATTGAAGTGAAGGCAAGAGTAGAAAACCAGAGAGATGAATCAGTGGAGGCTGCCATCTCCTGCACACTGTTTGTTTTGCTGATTTCCTTGAGGCCAGGCAGGCCTAACCCTGGATAAGCAGGGAGGTAAAGCCTTTGGGGCAGGTGCTGAGCAGCAGTAGCATTGCACAGAGCTTGCCTGTTTTTCTCCTCTCTGTTGTGTGTAATCAATTAATCACTGTAATGATGAGGAAATGATGAGGTTAAAGCAGAACTGTCAATGGCAATACAATGTCTGAGTTGGATTTTGGAAGGGAACTCTAACATATGTTTAGACTGAGGACAGGACAGTGTGCAGTGAAGCCCCTGTTTAGCAGAAATGATGTGCAGGTGGAGCATTTATCCCAGCAGGCAAAACCCAAAAGATGACTGTCAAAACATCCTTCTGGAGAGGTGTTTATAGCAGAGGTCCCTTTTGTTTCTATTCCTTTGCATCTTGCTAGCTGGGGCATGCAGACTTGGCTGGTAACTGAGCTCCTCTCTCCACTACTTGGCTAATATTTGGCTTTTCCTAAAATTCTCCAGCCTGCTTTGCTTTTCTTTAAAACCATTTGTCCAGTTTCTATTTGACAATAAATTATTATCAAATAATTTGTCTGTTATCTGTTTTCCAGAAGTGAAACCCAGACAAAGCTCCAGGATATCCAGGATATTACAGTGGGACTATCATTAACATTTAATTTTGTAGTGGAAGGAGGACAAATGTTGTCCTTTCTGAGTCCAGAGCACTGTTAAGAAATTAAGCAAGGAAAGTTTTGAGTGAGGATATGTTTGACTGAGGTCAGGTATGTGTTAATGAAATTATTTGGATCTCCTTTCTAATAATACCAAACTCAAATACAGAATGAATGAAACTGGAAATGGTGTGACTTTGCCAAACAGTGACTAACAGCCCTGGAGGTGAAAGCAGGGGGGAGGCTAAAAAACCCAAGGAGAAAACTTTACTGACTGTGTGCATGTAATCATAACTGGGAGCCAAGTGATAGGAAACTTTAAAAACAGGGAACATTGAATTGTATTGCTGTTTTCCAAGGAAAAGGAAGAAAGACTCAGTCCCTGGGCTATTTCAAGACAGACTGGCTGAGACAGTGTGGAATGTAGGGTACTGTAGAAGAAAGGCCTGGATGGAAACTGAACTATCCCTGCTTTGCTGTCAAAGGGTAATGTCCTGACTAAGCATCTGCAAAACAAAAATAATTTTATTGAGGTCTCTGGATCATGTGAACTCAGTTCAGGTGCTATAGACTTTTGTCAGGGCTGGGTTCTGGCACAGGAACCTCCTGGAATTGTTGGAGTAGACATGCACACACAGGAGGAGTTACGAACCTGGACGGAAACGTGCATGTACAATTCAGTGAAGTGCTAGAATTGCACCTTGATGCTTTTCTGAATCTGTGCTTCCTGGTCACCCCTGTCACAGGGATGCAGGCTATGGGGAATACCAGCCTCTTCCAAATGCTTCTTCTGGCATCTTTCTGAATGAGACACTCCATGCTGCAAGGAAGACTCCAAATCTACCCATCTTCTCTTGCAGTGTATCCATCCTAGAAAGGGAGCATGGGCTGGAAGGGGTCTGTGTGTGCTGTGCTGTGATGTGTTGTGGTGTGTGTTGACAGTGTGCTCGGCTCTGCAGAGGCACAGGATGGCCAGCGGGGCTGGAGCCTGTGAGCTGTGTGTGAGCAGGGAGGAGCTCAGGGGCACCTTGCCAGCAGCACTGCCCAAAGGCAGCCTGGCAGCAGAGCAGGGAGGCAGGACACGGCTCTGGATCTGCTCCAGGGCCTCCTGAGCCTTGCCTGGTCCTTGCATCTGGCCTCTGGCATGTGAGGTGTGCCAGAGCAGCACTGCAAAGGCTGTGTCCTGTGTGGGCTGGCCCTGTGACAGGCCTTGGAGGGCACTGGGAAAGCAGCCTGCAGCAGAGGCAGAGCCTGTCCTGCTCACCCACCACAGCCACTGCCACAGGGACTGACTTCTAAAAAATATGCCCAACCCTCCTGGGAGACTAAAAACATCAGCCTCGAGGGGAAATGGCTGAGTGTGTCAGATCTGCTGGTTGTTTATTTCTAGGGCATTTAATTTGACTAGTCTGCTTCTACATTTTGAATGAATTAATATCTGCTGTAACACCTGTTACATGCATGTTACATGGATTTTTTTCNTGCAGAGCAGGTCAGTTTAGCAATCATCCCAAACCCTCTGCAGCCATTTGGTTTAACTAACATCCTGCAGAACAGATTGTTCCACATGTTAACCTTAATGTGAGCTCAAACATGTACAAAGCTCATTCATCCCACCAGCTGGTCCTTGTCCTGCCCTGAAAGTTGTGACAGTGCAGGGTACTGTGCAGGGCACTGCATGAGCTTGCACATTCCTGTCTGTGCTGACAGTAATTCTCATCAGTCTGTGGGCTCAGGACCCCTTCAGAGAAGTGTGTAGTGACCCAGTGGCCATGGCTGATGGCCACCAGCCCCACACAGTGATGCACTGCAGGAGGGAATAGAGGGTGTAATGCAGGATTATGAGAAATCTGGAATTTTGAGAATTCCAGTCCTGGAAATTCCAGTGGTGGTCTCTTCTGCATCATAAATAGGAGGAGAAAATCCTCACTTTTCTGGAGGCTGAGCCCAAACAGTATGATTCAGAGCAGAGTTTGGACTTGCAGCTTGGTCCTTTTTACCAAACTTAAATGAAACACTCTCTGCTGCACCAGCAGTTGTTTTCAGGCTGCTTGCAGGACTGGAGAACCAAATAATCATAGTTGGACTGGTACCCATTAGGCCCTTTATAGAGTATCATCACCTTTCTGCCTGCAATTAGGTTACATGCTTAGTCTTTTGTGACTAATTTCATTTGCTTGCAGCAGTTTTGCTGTTCTTTAGTTACACTTTCCAACAGCTTCTGCTGCTCACCTTCGTTTGTCATCCTTTCTCCTGTTCCTTATCCACTTCTTACTCTCATATCAGTGTGTCTTGGACACTATACCCAAACCAGCAGATTTATCTTAGCAGATGCAAGTTCTGTATTCCTACACCTGTGGCCTTCTCAACAGCATTTGCTTGATTAGCAAAGAGAGCTCCTTCACTGCTGATGAACTAGGAAATGCATACTTAGTTGTGTGGAGGTGGCTACTCTTCTGTGGAAAAGCCTGACAAGCCCTGAAATGTTTAAATGACATTAAATTAATCGTTCCTCTGTGAAATCAATAAATCCCTCACACACACACATAAGTCACAGGCTAACTTGATGTTTCGATGTCTCAGCCATTGAGAAGGCAGTAAGGAGACTTATGAGGGTGCCCTGCCACCTCCCACATAGTCAAGGTATCTGAGGTGCAGGGGAGCTGTGCTTTGGCAGCAGTGGTAGCCTTTCATGCAGTTCTTCCCTGTAAGTTAGGGAATTAGAGAAAGCTGAAATTGTTTTGGTATTCACAATGTGCTCCCTAATCTTCCAAATACATACCTATGCACCAGTCCCATGCTAAAATCTTTCTGAAATAAGAACAACCTCTTGACATAAATTAGACATGGCACAGTGATGGTAAGTCTCTGTCTTCTCACCACTTTCCTCCTGAGAAGACAGAAGGGTTTCCTTCTCTTTGTAAGACACTTCCTTGGTCAGCTGCTGAAGGCTGTGCATCAAATACATTATTGATAACAGCCCTGGAAGTTGTATGTACACATTACAGACTCTCAGCTGCTGTCTGGAACACTGCAAAGGAATGACTGCAGCTGGATGAAGATTATCTGCTTCTTTCTAAAGCCCCTGAGATACAAATCAGTATGAATCTCCTGCACAGTGTTTTCTCTCCCACCACTGAACCACTGTAAGCATGAAATAGAAGAGAATAGAACCTCAGGGATTTTGAACAGGCTGTTGAGTGAGGAGGCACCAAGAAAGATAATGTCCAACTTTCTAGGCGTGTGCAGAGTGAGATGAGGAGAAAGATTTAGCCTAATTCTGACATTCCCTCAAGCACAATGGCTGTGTTGGGCCACACAGCAGGAATCTGAAGCAAGCAGGGGCTGAGAAGGGCAGTTCTTGGTATTCCCACTCAGTGTTCAAAGCCCAGGCACTCAAGCCAGACATGCCTTTAAAGTTGCTTTCCTGCTTCTGGTGGCTCGAGTCCCCACATTGTTCCATGTTGCTCTAAGTTGATTCATGTGCACTGCAGAGAGGTTTCCTCTTTACCCCCAAGGCTGGATAACTGCTGGTGGTGGAGCTGGGGCAGTAGATGGGTTTTGAGCATGGGACTGTACTTGGTGCCAAGGAGAGCCATCACCCTCTGCAGCTGGTGCCTGCTGTCTGTTCCCTGCAGCCCATTCTCCTGTACTGTGTCTATTCCCAGTTAGGTAGGTGCACAGAGCCCCTTCCTTCCCAGCAGGGCAGAGCACAATGCTGGAAGAAGGATCTTTGCCAGGGATCCAGCCAGCTTAGGAGAAGAGTGCTGTGCATGTGTGCAACAGTTTGGTTCCATAATGTTGGTTGTTGCCCTCCTAGTTCTTAAGAGAACGGGTCTGGCAGCTGTTACACTGGCTTGTCCAAAGCAACTTCTGTCTTCTTGCACCTCTTACTTCTGCTCTGGGCATTTTGGCTGGATAAAGCACTTCTCCTCCTTGATTCTCCTGACAGGCTGCAGAAACTGGTGCTGAACAGCACTGGCTATGCAGTCCTTAGAGATACCCTGTGTCTTGTTTACCTCCTGCTTGTCTGTCTTCATAGAGGGGCTCACCACAATCTTATCCACAGGAAATGTGTGTGGATGTCCTGTGAGTTCCTCGTAGGCTCTCCCATGCTCTCTTGATAATTTTCCTCTCAAACTGGGAAAATTTCATCACGTAGTTAAGGAGACTGAATGTAGAGAAATGATGTGATGTGCCCAAGGTCATGCGTGGAGACTGGATTAGGCCTTCTGTTCTTCCTGATGCTAATGTTTTGCGTTAATCACAAGCTTTATTTTGTATCACTGTGATAATTTAGGGAACTGGTGCATCAGCAGAAGCACAACTAGTTTGTGTAGTATCTTGTGTCTGAGCAAATCAGTTTGCTTTCATAGCTGTGCACTGTGTAGGCTGGGATTGCTTTTCCCTCTGTCTTCCCATTGCATTTCTTTTCTGGCTCCTCAGCATTTATGTCCCTAGCAATCATCATTGAGGATAATGGGAGCAGGCAAAAGAACCACAGGAGAGTCGTCCTTTGCCAGCCATTTTCCCTTGCACATCTTAATACCATATGTCAAGTGCAGTTGCTCAGGGCTCCACAGATATCTCTTTTTCAGCCACCCAAGGAGCTGGGGCTGTTTACGGTGTCGGCTTCACAAGATGGCAGGTGGAGAATTAGAGACTGCTCCTGAGGAGCTCAGGATTGAAGCAGTGCTCTGAAAAGAAACACTTGGTGAGTGCTGATGCTCCCAGGAGCTGAACAGCTGGGTCTTGCAAGAAAGCTGTTTGCAGTAACAAAAGCAGACATGGGTTTTCAGATAGCTTAAAGCCCTGCTTTCAGAGGTATTGAGCACCCAGTACATCCCCTTGCTCTCACTGAGATGAACGTAAGGCTGGCTCTTGTAAGTGCATTTAAGTCACTGTCCACCTTCAGTAAGTGGCACTCACAGTGACAGCTGGAAGAAACCAGTAACAGACAGTAGCAGAGTGAGCTCTCTGACCACTGAGAAAACATCTTGTGGATTTGTCCATCCACATCTTGGACTGTGCAGAAACACTTGGTTTATCAGACCTAGGTTGAGTTCTAGAAACCATCCAAGTGGATTGCTGGGCAGTCTGTCTGGAATTCACAGAGTTTCAGCAATGCTTTCCAGTGCTGGTATGGTGCCATGCACTGTGTCATTCCCCTCTCCAGGGCATCTCATGCCATCCTGACATGACCAGAGACTTAATGAGAACTGTGGGACAGCTCTGCACTGGTGGTTTTACATGGAGGTGGACTGGGTGGGACTCAAAAGAAAATACTATTCCATAGGGTTTTTTCAGTGGTGGAAGCATGAAGGCAATCAATGGTGGAAGGACCAGTGCAATTTCTGTGGTATTGAGGGATGTATTTTAGTGTCTGCTGTCACTACCTAGAGCAGACCAACTGGTATTCATAATATTCATTAGAAAACAGAGATGAGTATATTTATTCCAGCATCCCTGAGACTCCTTCTTAGTCTTTGGGTAATGTCCAGTGAATGGGGGCATGCTCATGTCACTGCATGTGTGAAAGATCAATTCCTCTTTGAGGCACTGGAGTATGAATTTTCAGTGAATGTTCTTTGTTAATAGTGGTTGATGATTTTGGTGAAAAAATGGTAGTTCATTGAAATCGTGACTGCCTTGAAAACTGGAAATCATTGTGTCTTTCTGAGATGTTGTAGCAAGACTGGCTTGTCTACTGGAAAGCTCAAAGTGGTTTCCAGAAACAGGAAAGAATTATCCACCTCTTACTGAAGAAAGAAGAGGTGTAGAAAAGGGAAAGGTGCTTGTTGACCACGCTTATCTTTGGTTTGTAATTCCTTAGTGGCAAAGCACCCAGGCTCCCATAGCCTCAGCTTCCTGCAGGCTTATTTCAAGTAGTTTGTAAAATATTTCTGCATCCCCATAGAAGCATTGCCTTCTGGATTCCAAGTGTGCATGTCTTAAACTTCCACTGTGCAACAATCTCTATTTTTGTAAGGAGCTCTGAGAGACAATTTACTAAAGGTTTAACAAAGTATTTTATAGTTTCTTGCATCTCCAGGAGTTTCATGCAAAGAAGGTCTTTGTGAAAGTTCATTCAAATTTGGAGGGATGGAAGGAAATCAATTTCCTTCTTCAAAACTGCATTTTTTCACCTACTCTATTTGCTTATCTCTCTCTGCCTTGCCAGGATTATTCTAATCAGATTTCACATATAAAAAAATAATAACATAAAAATAATTCTCTTCTTTCAAGTCTTTGTGAGGCTTAAGTAAATTAAGACATTGATCAGATTCTGCTCACAGTTGAAGCTGTGACTACAATGGAGAGTACCTGTAGTGGCTGGGGATTGTTTCTGATGCGTGTTTTTTTATCTTCAGAGGGAAGCCAGAAGGAAGGATTGAAATCAGACTCATCCCTGGGGGTTATTTGTTCAGGTAGCAGCTGGGATGTGGGCTTGCAAAGCACAGGGCCACAGTCCAACCCAGAGGGGACAAATGGCAGGGGAGGGATGCCTGTGTGGCTGCGGGAAGCTGCTCCAGCAACCAGGGCTGCCAGGCTGTGCTTCACCACCACCTCTTCAACTGAGCTGTGCAAAGGGCAGCCAAGTGTCCAAACTGTGTTCAAACCCTCGAGTGGTTTTGCAAGTCTGTCCTCAGCCTAATGCACCAAAATGCCAGCCTGTAGCAAGGCCAACACAGCTTCTCTGCATACAGCTTATATCTGATTTGGCAGCTGTTTGGAAACCTTATTTGCTTTTCATGTCAAGACTGATAGCACTCTTATGGGTGCTGTGACCTTGAGCATCCTTTCATTCTTCCTCAATAAGCTCGTTATGAGCTCCTAAATCGTCATCAGGGATTTGCCATGAGCTAAAATAAAAGTGTCTTTCTGTAAATACTGCCACAATGAAGTATATTCACCTCTCAGCATGAGGTCTGGGCTTGTGGGCTTGGTGTAGAAAAGCCACTCTGATACTGATTCTGCCCACTTGAATGACAATCTATGTTTTTATTGAGTTTGACAAAGGATAACTCTGTATTACATAGATCTATAGGGATCTTCTTGATGGTGGCTAAAAGGTATGGATGGGTGTTCATACTCAGCCCAGAAGACAGTGTGGGCTCCTGACAGCAGGAGGTTTTTTTTGAAATCCCAGGCACACAAAGCTTGGTACTAATATTTCATAATAAAACAGGCCTGCAGTTTTTAAAAAATGTTGTGTCCCTCTTTGAGGATGGGAGTTTTGTACTTAGGGTGCTGTTAGGACAATTTATAGGGTTCAGCTCCCTGCTCTCACAGAAATGCCTTGCCTTGACTTGATGATTCAGTTCTGTTGTCTTAACCTGGACATTCCTCTCCCTCTGCAATGTGCCAGCATCCCCTGTCTGGCTTCCACAAGACCTTGGATCTCCCTTAGGACCTGTGTCCTACCTACCAGCCCTGTGCATGTCTTGCATGCCCCAGGACATTTCAGATGGCACTGGAAACCTATGTTGAGGTAACCAGATCTAGCCCTTAATCTCTCTGCCTCAGCTGCTCATCTCTATGGTGGAGATAAGATTCCTTTCCTACTCCCAGGGAGACAGCGTGGAGATAAGCGTGTTGGTGATTGACAGGCACTCGGATGCTGTGGTAAGGGCACTGTGTAAGAGCTCAGTAGATAAGAGAGTGACTACATGACAGCATGATGGGGTTTTTGCACTGTTCTTTACCTCAGAAGATTTTCTCCTTCACGTGTCCTTTTCCTATCAGGTTGTTCGTGCTGTGAAAGAGATGAGCTCACATGGGCCTCTCACACCCAAAACCTTCCAGGGTTGACATTGCTCCAGACATAGCTAGGTTTCTGTCTTGAGTTCAGCCATCCTTATTTGACCTATTTGCCCCCCTCCACATTGCTCAACCAAAGAAGTGTTCCAATATCTCAGCATTGTTTGGAGGCAGCTTCTATTTGGGATAGCTCTATTATTCATTAAAAAAAAGGCATAAAGAAGCACTTGGTTTTCAAGTTTGTCAAGTTGGAATGATGCGGGGAAGTAGGGAAATCACTGACTTCCAAATGGAGTAAATAGGCCTAACATCACCTGAAAGAATAAACCCAGAAGCTAGATATCTTATTTTTCAGCTAAATCACTGTTCTGACACCTAGTTACTTCATTACCAGTGGTGCTGTAAATACTTGCAGCTCCCTGTGGTTTCAGTGGGATTTCAAAGTAAGCACCAACCCTGCAGTTCTTTCCCCTTTTATTTACAGACTTCAAAAGCTCAGTTTTGTGCTCATCATTTAGGACTCTCTTTCTTGTAATCTGTTTGGAGACTGTCCGAAAGGAATTCTCTATAGCCAGGAGATACTTTCAAAGTTGTCTCTAAAGGTACTGAATACTGGAAGTCTCTAGAACATAAGAGACCAAGACAGTCAAGCTGTAAGACCCCATTGAAATCTGTGGTGGGGTATGAGCTCATCTCCATCCTAGGGTTTTCCCTGGGAAAGATCAAACCATTATCCTCTACAACAGAGGACTTCTGTGCTCAGCAGGGGTAGTGGATGCCTTGAGGGCAGCAAGAGGAAGCTGTGAAGAGCTCTGTGGTCTGCAACAAAAGCTTCAGCCCCACAATTCTCAAATGAGCCTGTACATCTTTCCAAAGACCCCACAAGAGAGTCTGCAGCATGTACTTCTGAGGTCATTATGTCCTTTTATTTATCTTCACTTTCACAATTCCCCTTTCTTTGTGCCTCTAGTCATCAATCATATCTTCAAATACTTGGGTATAATCTACTCACAGTAGTGTCACTTCAAATTGTAAAATACTTTACGGTTAACAGTTTCACAGTTTCTGTGAACATTGGTATAATTGTCAATGATGGACTTTCCCTCCTGCAACTCTTGAAACTTGAGTCATTGAAACCTGCACAAAGTGAGCAAAAGCTGACAGGCATTCTAAGTGTATTTTAAAGTTGATGGCCTTGCACAGATTTACTGTTCACTTTTCTTCTTTGGTTTTTCAGTTGAAAACTTACCTAAGAGAAGGCTGCAGTGGCAGTTGCTTATTTCCATGCTTTGCTAGCTCTGGGAGTCAGGAGCTGTTCATACCCATCTCCTTCAAGCTGGTTATCTCTGGGGCTGGTTCAGTGGTCTTATGCAGTAACTAAGTCATAAGGGACACAAGCATATCCTCAATTCAACAGGAAATCTTGTATCTGTGGTTTCTCCTCTGGTCAAGTTCTTGGCTGAACCGAGGAAATGTTTTTCTTCAGAAGATCCTGGGGGACTAGCTTTTGATCTAGACCTCAGGGCACCTCTTGTGCTCTGCAAATCTTGGCAGCATCCATGTGGTGAAAATATTCCTCCCTGCATCTTTCTAACTCATCTCTCTGTAGGAGCCATCTGTCTGTCTAATCTTCCCAGGGCTAACGGATGGCTGTGCTTAAGGGTTTGACCATCCAAATAGAGTCCTCGAGTGATGGAGCCAATGATGCAATGACTGCTGGTGCATGGTGAGCTCTGTGCAGCCTGGCTACAGCTGCTTCCTTGCTTTCTTTCCACCACTCAAATCTGCAGTGTAATTTTTAAAGCTGCCATCGCAGATGACCCTAATCTTGTGGTTCTAATGCAAATATTGACCACATTTCCTTTGAAAAATGTTTGGAGCAAGGAAGGAGGAATAGCTCAGAGGAACTACCTTGTCATCTGTACAAAGGTAAATCCACATTGAGTAGGACAAAGATGAATTTCCATACTCAGAATGTGCAAATGCACAGCAAGTACAGTGTACATGCTTGGTAGGTAAATTGTTGCACTCTGAGGCTGTCATAACAAAAATGTTGAGGGCACAAACCAGATTTACATACTTGAAAAAGTGGGCTTACATATGACTCTTTCCTGTTCAGATAAATCAGTTAATGTATTAATGTATTAGCTTAATACATGATGGACACAATAGCCTTGACTCCTCAAATATACATATTCAGAGAAAAATAAAGATTTAGAAGCAATTATTTCAGTAAATAGGAGAATTAATCACAAATCGAATAAAAATTTGCAGTTTTTACTTCCCCCTTCTACAGTCTTTTATGGTTTGAAAGCATCTGAAATTATGCTATTTCCTGATTAGGTAAAATATCCTACCTGTAATTTTCCTTTTTTTTTCCCCCCTCTGTTTCTTTTCTCTTTTTTTGGTAATAAAGCCACTGAATAGTTCTTTACTGTGTGACTGCAGAGTCAGCAGAAAGTAACTGTCCAGACTGCAAAAGAGGACTTATTTAACCTGGTCTTTAGATTGTGAATAAATGGGAAGGAGAAATGTGTTTCTGGATGTTTTCAGCCTTCAGCAATTCAATGACCATGCCCTTTTCAACCTCAGCTAAATGAAATATACACTCCTAATGAAGTTCTGCCATTCAGTTATTTTCATGTATTCATGTTTGTTTTTTTTTAGATCACCTTCATTGCCCAGACAAATGACACCTCCGCAGCTTTGTTAGTCTGTCCCTTTTCTGCTGGGGATATCCCATCACCTTTAGTGTTGGAACACCTGCAGATATATTTGAGAAAGCACTTGCAAGATGGAAGGTGTGACTGAACTGTCCTGTTCTGTGGAAGGCAAGCTGTGAGGCCCCTGTCAAAACTGGTTGAGTCATTTTCACCTGCAGCAGTATCTTAATGAACCGACTGGGCCAGGACTGGAGGGTTTTCATCCATCCTGTACAGAGGATGGTGTATTCTGGGTGACTGCTTGTCCTCTCACAGCAGTTTGGAAGGGACCTGCAAGGTTTCATGTGATGAGACAGAGCAGAGCAAATAGGGAACTAATTAGGTATAGGCACATAGTGGGGCAAAGCAGGTCCCAGAGGCAGTGAAAGTGTCAGAAAGGTTGGTGTGCAGAGGAGACAAGGAGATGAGTTCAAGCACTGAGGTGAGTCCTTGGAAGCACAACCCCCCTGAGAGATCTCAGAGGAGGGTGAACCTCACTGTCTGAGTATCTCTGACATTTTCCAGGAGAGTACTAGCAAGTTTAAAACAGAGGAAAAAGTATTCTTCACGTAGTATGGGATGGCTGTGAAGGATACCACGGATTGCTGGAGATTCAGGGCTCTCAGCATGTTCTTAAACTTTTAACCAGTATAGCCAGTACTGATCCTTACCAGCAACAAAATACTCATCTAGATGGACCCCTGGCAGAAGGCAACCTATATTCAAGAGGGTCTAGTAGCAGTGGGGTAGAAAAGGTCTTTGGAAGACCTGAGACTTTACTTTGAATCGTGGTGAAAACTCATCACTCTCCTGCCTTAGCTATTGAACTCTCTTTCCTATCTCATCATGTTTCATACTCTCTTTTCTCTTGATGTCACATGTGCTGGGGCATTAACCCAGTGACCTAGGAAACAACAGGGCAAACTTTGTGGGCAGAGCTGGATTTTTCAGCTGGCTCCAGGTCTGGAGGCAGTGGGCAACAAAACTAAACACAGGAGATTCATTTCCTGAACACCAGGAAATGTTATTTTACTGTGGGAGTGGCTGAGCACAAGCTCAGGTTGATGAGGGAGGTTGTGGAGTTTCCTTCCTTGGAGGGATTTCCTCCCTCTTTGATTCCTGGCATCCCTGGTATGTTTTAGTGGTCTCTGCAGATGTCTCTGGAGATGGTTTGGAGGACTCAGCTGAAGTGGTTTCCTGGCTCTGGAAGCTAGGGGACCACAGAGTAGAATAAAGCCATCCAATGTCTTTAGATATCTTTAAAATGCAAATGCAAATATGTTGTCAAGATTAGACCTGGGGAAAAAAAGTGCAGCAGCAGAGCAACCTACTACAATAAGCTACTGCATAAATATTCCAGTAGAAAAGTTCAGCACCATCTGCAAACACCACCAAAACTTACTGGGAAGCCAGTAATCAAAAAGAGAGGTAATAATCAGTCTTGAGTGTCTCAGGAGCATACAGGCCTCTTTCCGCATTATGCTACATGAATGTCTTTTGTATCGCAGCATCAGCCTTTAGGTGATTAAAAAAAAGAGGAAGGCACAGCAGTTTTAATAAAGCACTCAGATATAGGCTGGAGCTATTAACTTGCTGGAAGTCGTGGCTGTTTTGAAGGAACAATCTGGTTGCCATTAAAAAAACAACAATAAAAAAAAAATCTCCTGCCCCCCAAAATTGTGCATGCTTGCATTTGTGATAATAGTTTCCTTTGTAAGAAGTTGGAGGAAAGTGACAAGAAGGACAGAGAAGACTTGGGCATGAGAAAGTGGGTTGTGGAAGAGATTCGTTATGTCATGCAAAACCTATCACCTCCGTGTCCATATTCCTCTCTGTCCAACTCAATACCACCCTAATAAATCTCCACCTCTTGGCTGATGTCTGCATCCAGGACATGTTATCAGTCACTGCTGACAAGGACTATTAGTCATTATTGCCAGTATAGAAATTCAGTCTGAACAGACTGGATGGGAGCGAAACCCATTTCTCTGTGCTAAGAAATGTTTGCTGCCAGGGACGTGTGGTCTAGGAGTTAGAACAGCTGCCTGTTGCCCAGTGCTGTCCATGCAGCATTCCCATTTCATGGGCAATACTCGCTGTTTTAATGAGTAACATGTTCTTTGTGCATTGCTTCCCTTGGTGTACACCAGCCCTCCTCTCAGACACTCCAGAAGCTCCTGAGATGATCATTGGTAATAGAAATGTTGCCACTTAATTTGCCCTCTCATTTCAGAACCAGACAGTAACATTCCCAATGATCTGCCTTTAAAGGGAGCTCATTTGTTGCTCTTACTCATTGGGAAGGGAGAAAGATTGTCTTGTTCCATTTAGAAACTGCAGTGTTAATTAAAAGGCTTCCAGATACCAACTTTAAGTTTTTATTACAACTTGAGGTTTGTTCTCACTTGTTCACGTAGCTGAGGGAGAGCAGGGGTCATAGGCTGAGGGCTTGCATTGTTTAACTTTTGTGTATAGACCTGTGACCACATGCAAAGTAAAAGTTATTAAAGGCAGTATTGCTGTCTCTCTGCTTCTTCTCCTGACAGGTTTCCCCAGTCACCCAAGTTCTCTGTATGGGTGGTGCCTCTCATTTTGTATCTGACATTTTTGTTACTGTGTTTTTTTCAGTAGAATTCCTCCAGACATGCTGTCATGGATTGTTCCAAGCCACAGTCCAACAGGACAGAAGGTGCCTGAGTTAGCTTCAGCAGTGAAATTATACAGCAGAAGGCATTATTAAGAGTGGATCTTTTGTCCAGTAAATCCTCCTTTATGACTCAGAGATTGGAAGGAATTCAGAGAAGGGCAACAGAAACAATTCTAGGGCTGAGGGTTGAGTTAGAGGGGATATGTTAAGAGAGGAAAAGGTATTGGCATTTGTTAAGAGAGAAAATTGATCGTGTAATGTGCTGTACTGGCTAAGAAGGGGGATGTTTTCAGGAAACCAGCAATGAACATAAAACACTGCAAGTTACATAGGAAGTTCCAGCCTGGTGTTGGAAGTGCACTGGTTCAGTGACTTTAGCTGGAAGATAGAGCTTTCCAGGTGTGCAGTGGATATGAATACAGGCACGTGATGGAAATCACTGTCCTTGCAGTGCTAGGGATGTGTTCCTTTGACCTGGCCCACAATCAGGGGGTGGGAAGACAGGGATTAGTAGTACCCTCTCTTTTGATACCCCTGTAAAAGAGACTTTTTTTGCTGTGAGAGAAGAAAAAACCCTCTCATTTGCAAAGAACAAGTAATTTGGAAGCTGGAGAAAGCTTTTATTTTCCACTGAGTGTGTGTTAATTAACTGTCTGTCTCACAAATTAACCATTAGTAGAAGATGCTTAAGTGAAATGCCCTGAAGCTTCTTAAGCATCTTCTCTGGAAAAAGAAGTTGGGATTTGCCATAAAGTCCAGTAGCAGATCCGAGGAGAGCCTGCAGCAATCCTGCAAGAATGGTGCTGGCAGCATTTCCATCCTAGCTCCATTCTCTGATCTCTTGGCAGCTTTTCTTTCAGCAATGACAGACAGTATTCTTTTAACCCAGCGTTTGTACCTGTTGGGTTTTCCTGGAAGCACCATCTCTGGTTTGTGCTGCATATATTCTAGTCTGCTAGATTTTGGATTAATTGTGGATGTCTAAGATAGGTACATCTGATCCTAAAATCTACTAGTTAAAGTAGACAGATCTAGACATCTGGCTCTTAGGCAATGTTTATGTTTTCCCAGCTCATTAGAGGAACAGCATGTGCTGTATTCCTGATTTTTGACTACTGGGCTCCATTGTGGGAGGGAAGGGAATGTGGTTGTTTTCCCTTTGTTCTGTTCCTGGCTGAAGGTCGTGAGCATCTCCCTGTGCCTGCTTTGGGTGCAGGCTCTGTGGCCTCCATTTATTGGGTTTTTAACTCTTGCTCCTCACTTGCTGCCTGTTACTTGCCTCCTGTGCCTCTTCTTTCCTTGGGAAAGCATCGTGGTGCTCTGTTAACACCCCCTGCTCCCCTTTGGGGGACAGGGCTTCTCTGTTTAGGGCACATGGGAACCTGAAAAAAAGCAGTAGAGATGTGCACAAGGATTTGTCCCAGCCTGCCAGCAGCCCATCAGCACAGATGCAACAGCGTGTTTCAGGCTGATGGCTCAGCACCTCCTTTATTCATCTCCCTGGGAAGGCAGAATGGACAAGCCCAGCTCTATTTTCACCAGGGGAAAGTGAGAATTACTCACCACAGCTGTGGCAGAGGCAGTCTGAATCTCTGTCAGCCTGATGGGAGTGGGTTATGCAGAACACTGGGGGAGAAGGGGACGCTGGGTTGCTTTGCTCCTGCCTCAGTGGCTGTGCCAGGGAGCAGGAATCCCTGCCCTGACACTCAGAGCAGATTTCCAGCAGCAGGGGCACACAGGGGTTTCTGTCACAGGCTGGGTACCTCTCCCTCTGCCCCGGCAGCACTATTTCATTCCCAGTTTTAGCAGCCAAAGGTAGCAGTAACACTTCTACAATACAGAACTTTGCTAGGGCACAACAGCTTGCATGATTTAATTATTTTAATTGGAATTAACTGGGAAAATAATTCCCTCTTTCAGCAGGAATAATCAGGATACAGCCTGTCAGAATTTTTTTTCAAATGAGCTCTGCTGAAGGCAGAGGTGCAGAGATATGTAGTCAGCCTGCTTTAATGAGATTTGGCTGTAATTTTGTGATGAAATTATTCTAGGTTAAACTCAATCACAAAAAAAAATGTGTTTCATTGTATTAAGGCATATTTGAGACCCACAAATCTCAGTCACATTATTGGTGAGATAAAAACTATGAGAAATTATGTCATTTTGAAAGATTTTCCTTTTCCAAATAGATGTTGGAGAACAAATACTGCTAGTAATGCTGGGTGCAGATTTACCAGAATGTGATAATTCATGGATTTCTTTCCCAAATAGTTATTAAACTAAGAAAAAGCAGTGCAGATTTGCAAAATATTTAGATTATTATAGAAGTCTTAGACATGGAAAGTGACCTTCAGCTGAGAGACCATGAGTTGTTTCAATTTAAATTAGATGGAAGGCTAAACATTCAACTGTAACTAAGATTTATTATTCCATAAAAGTGAAGAAAACTAGTTATAGAGGCAAACTAGGCTGTAAAACTCCTGACTTGAATACAAAAGTGGCCTGGATTTTTTTTTTTTTCTTTGTGAGAGAGGTAAAAAGCTGTAGAATTAATATACCAGACCTAGAAAAAGTCTGCCAGGGAAGGACATTTTGTCTAAGAGATTTTAAAAATAAAAGATAATAATAATAATAACAACAACAACAAGAATTATAATAATTGTAATTATGACAATAATAATAACAATAATAATAATAAACCCAGAAAAAAACCACAAACAAAGATTAAGAAAATGGGATATTTGCAGGCAGGAAGTCCATAAAAATGCAAAATGTTATTCAGTGAGGAAAGGTACTGCTCTTTGATCAGAAAGCATAGGGGAGAAATGAGAATTACTGATATGGAGGGGAGTGAGATGACCATAAAAAAAAAAGTGGGAGGAAAAAAAAACAAAGAATGAAAAACAGTTAGTGGAGTGCTGCTTAGCCCCTAATATGTAAACAGAAGGAATGGTGCTCTTCATCACCTAATCTGTTGCCAGAGAGGATGGAGAAATTGTTTAGGAAGTAGAATGAAGCATTTGCATCTAAGTAGGAAACAGTGCCCCAGACTGCTGAAGGATCTGACATTCCAAATTGTGAGTCTGTTGACACACAGACATCTGCTCATTTTCTGAAGGCTATGTGGACAAGTCCTTCCTACTGGGGAATATGGGAAATTTTGTTTAAAAATGAGCAAAAGAAACATTATGGACATGTAGAAGCTCATCCTTTTGGCTTCAGTGTAATCCAGAAAGGGAAGAATAGTTTCAAACCATGGAGATGAGATAAAATGTAACCTGAGTTTAATAAAGGTAGATGGTGCAGATTATTCTGTTCCTGGTCTCCTAGACAGGGGGAATGCAGTAAATCTGATTTGTCTGGATTTCAGTGAGCATTTGCTGTCATGCCACACGTGTTTCTAGTGCAGTTGGGAGGGCAGGATTAGCAGAAGAGAGGACTGCAAAGGGAGGGAGGATCCCTGCAATGGAGCTGGCAATGGGTTGTGCTGCAGGGTGAGCCTGTCCAGGCTGCAAAGCTCCTCAAGTTTAACTGAGAGAAGTATGTGGAAAGTCAGGTCTAGGAGATGCTGTCACTGCAGTGGGCAACTGGAGCATTGTGTAGGAAACACCAGAGTAATTCTGGAGCTGCTGAACCATCGGTGACACAAGAAGTTGTTGTGTTATGTAAATATTGAAGAATTTGGCCTAGTAATAAGAATTTGCAGTCTTATGTTTGTTATAAAACTGTGAACCAGTAGTGCAACTGAGAAAATGCCAAATAACCACTCAAATAGTAATAGGCACAGATCAGATAGAGAGTTGAGCACATACTGAAATGCTAAAAAAACACCACAGACACTCAGTCTTATTTGTGTGTGAATTAGTTGTATTAAAAAACGTTGAGCTGAGCAAGTTCAAAAAGAATCTTTTCATATGATCTGCTTTCAAATGATTTGTTTAGTCCCCAGCAAAAAGGAAGATGAAAATGCATTATAATTACTGTATAAATTACCACAAGGGGGTAAATACCAGCAGTGTTTATGCTGAAGGCCAAAGTTGGCACAAGAACAAATGGTCACTGCCTGGCAGTGAATCCAATCCAATAACTCATTTAAAAGTGAAACTTGATGAACTTGTAAAATAGATGATGAGATATTGCCAGGAACAGGGCAATGGTGGACTAGGAGGGTACTTTCCCTCTAGTAATTTACCTCTGTCTTAGAACAGTAATTTTTTATTGCCAGAGGTCCAGTTATGGTGAGATTGGTTTTTTAAATCGAAGTAATTTATTAAAGACATTGAGAGAAGCAAATTATAAATGGCCAAAACCCTGTAAGTACTCGCTTGGAAAATTGCAGAAGTGTTTATAAATGTGCCTCTGTAGGATGCTGCCTGTGAATTAGAACAGGCAAAAGCAAGGAAGTGATGAACCGTGGATCATGGTGCTACCAAAGGCCACTGCAATAGAAGCGTCTGTAAATGTCTGAAGTTGTTTTCCTGTTTTTAAACACATGTATCTCTAAGGAGCTTTTTCTAGCCATGCCCTGGCTGTCTCCAGGACACACCTGTGTGCCCAGCGAGTGCTCTGTGTGCCCGTGGCACTTCCTTTGCCAAGAGCGGTGCCTAATTTTTCCCAACACTAAATGTAGTTAATCCCCTGCTCAACTCTTTGCATCTTCTGTGACTCCCTCACTTCTTGCAGAGAAATGCAGATGTTTATGATGTTTTTGTCTCACTTGTGGCTTGGTGATTAATATTCTGCAAGTTGCTGAGCTTATGGGTACCGATTTCCTGCTCTACTTACTGTACTTAAGTCGGCTGGGTTTGTTTTTCTTCCTCTTGCTAATATATCCACCTGGTGAGTTAATTATGTAGGAAAACAGACAGTGAAGACAGAAAATGCAGAAATTGTGACATCGAGCTCAGCTGGGAGTATTCTGCCGTTCATTTCTGTGTTGGGAGTATGTAAGGGGCTGGATGACAAAGTTTTTTCTGCCTTAGGAAGCTGTTTGTGGTGATGTTCCCTTGGCAAGGTCCTGAGTTTTGAGCAAGAGTGGTGGGCTCTGTCCTAGCTTGATTTTATGGATTCTGGACCTCCTCCCCAGAAACTTGTGTAAGGGTTCACTGTCATTCTTGAAGGTGAATAGATATTAGTTTTAAAGATGTGTCCCTCTTATCTTTGATATCTGTTGCTGTTCTGTGAATTGATGAGAATTCACACTTCATTTCTTCTTTTACTTGACATGGAAAAAGATTTTACAAGACTAGATTAAGACCAAAATCTTGAGGAGAAGCATATGAGAGTATTTCCCTACTTGCTGGGTAGCTCATTAGCAGGATGAGGTAGATCCTTGTTTACTGAGAGCATCCGTACTTGCATCTCCAAGCAGATTGTGTGAAACAACAGAATTTGGGACCTGGTACTTTGGTTGCACACTTCCACTTCGTGTAAATAAATACCCAGTGGATCAGGAGTTTGAACAAGTCCCCAGGCCCACCAGGCAGAAAGAAGGGTGTGTGGGGATGGGATTGTTCAGGTGTCTCCTGAGGAAAGTGCTCCAGTTCATGGAAAGCATCAGTGGTCGGAGTAAGGGAGACAGTGGTCTTCCCTTCCAGCACAGCCCTGTCTGCCCAGTGGTCTGGTTTCTTGTCCTTAGCAGTCTGTACTAATTCTTCCTTCATCTTACTCTCTGAAATTGAATAATATTAGTATCTCCTCATATTGATCCCTGCCCACTCAGTCCTAGCTTGCCTCCTGCCTTCTTCCTTTTCCCACATTTCCTTTTGTCTCTCTGGTTGGTGGTCCAACTTTCTCTCATTTGTATTCAAATTGGCCAACTCATCCATTTTGTCAGGATCCAGCAGAGAAGATAGATGAAAAGAAATCTCTCTGCTGTCAATTCAAAGCAGTCCTGGCACAGCCTGTAACCATCCAGAGTTGAAATTGCCAGGAATTTGTTCACTGGAATGCATTCAGTTTGGACAGAATCAGTAGGAAATAACAGCTCTTGAACTATAGCACATCTCCCCTGTACTCATGTGTGAACTGCTCATTTTCACAGATCATCAGCTTAGCTAAAGCTTGGGTGAATATTCTTTACTCTGAAGAATGAGGATGAGGGATGTTTCTGCAGGAAAACTTTACCAGAATTAACATTTTTTTCTTATTTTTTTTTCCTGTAAATGTCTGAGCTGTCATTGCTGAAAGTTTCCAGGTGAATTCATCTTGAAATAGTTGAACTTATCAGTTTAATGGTTAAAACTTGGCAAAGTTATAAGCGTGTGAAAACGGGGTTATCACGGGATTTGTCAGACAACCTTAATAATAGTTTCACCTACAACAGCAAAATTTGGTAATGCAATGTAATTCTGAGGCATCAGCACTGCACGGATGAACACCATTAGATAAATGGGACCTAAGAGAGTGCAAAACATCAGGAGTACCCTGGTTCTTAACACCCTGGATCCATTCTGTATTCAGAAGGGTCTGAACATAATCACAATGTGGAAAGCAGCTCCCAAGATGTGTCTGCAGCAGAACCCATGCTGTGTGCGGGTAGTCCCCAGCACTGTCACAGCCTCATTGCCTGGCCCACTCTTCCACCTCCCAGCTCGGATCTGAGCAAAATTTGTGGCAGTGCCAAACTGATGGATCGCCATTCCATTTTCTAAAATGTTCTCCCTGGCAGCATGGGCTGTGCCAGCAAATGTAACTGAGAACCTCCAGGACAGCAACTCCAGGCCATTCGTCTAGTCCATCTAAGGCTTGCAAGATAGAATGTCTCACTTCTCCCAGTGATGGCACTGGGAGTAGAAAAAATCCATCCCCAACAGGTGTCCTCCTGCATACCTGTGTCCTCTTCTCAAGTGTATTGAACCAATCAGTCCTGGAGCCCATATGTCAGTTTAGCCTATCCTTGCACAACAGATGGAAAAGAAAGTGTGGGGCAAAATAAGTTTATCCCTCCTAGTCATGTGCAACCTTCCTTTCTGAGTTTCTCGACAGTTTATTCAGTTGCCTTTGCTCTGCCTTGTTACAGATAACATTGACTTAATAGTTGTTCCAATAGGATGTGTGTGAAAATGTGATACAGAAGAGAGGCAATGGCTGTAGCAAAGAGAAGGGCCTGTGAGTTTACAGCAGTTGGGGAGTTGCCTGAGGCTGCAGGGAGAATGTTGCAGGCTCTTCTGCAAGTCCATCTTCATCTTACGAGCTGGAGTAAAGAAGAGCTATGGACTCCTCAGTGACGTATCAGAGGATAATGTGAAAATGCTTTGAGCTTTAAGACATTTGCTAACTGCTAGAGATCAGGATGAGACCTCATATAGGGTACTTCCCAATTTCCAATTTCTGTCAGAGACCTTGGTCGTGGCCTGCTCCCATATTTTCCAAAACATTCTGCAAGTAGGAGATCCCATGAGTCATCCTGGTCATGGTGATAAGCTGAGCTAAGGCTGCACAGAAGTGTTGGAAGTGCTTTGCTGTGACAGTAGCTCATGACTTGCCCCTTCTTGCCACAGGGACCCAGCATTGCAGTGGGATAACATCAGTGGCAAAAGCAGAGCTGTTTCCACTCACTTTCCTCGTTCAATGGGCTGAGCTGTGCAGGGTGGTTCGGGCAGTTCAGCCTGGGCTCTCCTTCCGTTGTCTCCTCTTTGGGAACATCGCTGCCAAGACAACCAGACAGCTTCTGCATATGTCTGATAGTTTGGGCAGGCAGTTGTCATGGTTATGGGTGCTGCATAAGAACCAAAATAGATGTATAGAAAGATGGTGATGGAAGCTGGCACATATCCTGTCTTTTCTGTACATGAGCTAACAGGATGTGGCATGGAGGAACCACCTGTGCCCTGGCTCCCTCCTGCTCCATCAAAGTCAGGACTAGCCATGCATTTTCCCTTCTCTGCTGCAGGTGGCAAAAGGAGCCGAGCTGTCTGAAAAAGGCAAAGTGAAGTTTTTCTGGGGGAAAAATTGACAAGTGAAGATGTCAGTTTGTGAGGAGAAGCTCATTTCTTGAGTTCTAGATTGCCAGAGTATGAAAAATCTCAGTGTATGAGAGTGTAAAACTTTCTCTCTCCTTCACTTATTTTTTCTCTTCTCATGAAGGGAAGTATCAACCCATGACACTGCCTTTTGTCCTCTAAAACTGATTGTCAAATGCTATTTTTTTTAGCAATATCTTTTTTACTGCTTATCATCATCACAAAACTCCTCTTGGGTTTTGCTATACAAATGCATCAAAACCGAATGGCATGGGGAGTTCCACTGGAGAGCAATGAGCTGCTTCTCCATGGGTGTCTGCTTCTGGTGGCCAGCCGTGCACAGAGGGGAAGCAGAGTTCTTCCTTGGCTCCTGCTGCAAAGGTCCATCAGGATCCTGCAGAAACCAGCCCCAGCCTGTGCAGCTGCATCACTTTGTGAATCTCAGTCACAAGCTCCTAAGAGCTAGAAGGTTTGTCTGTGCAGCAGGCAGGTAAGCAGATGTGCAGCAGAGATGTTGCCTAAGTCAGTTTTCTGCTCTGGGCTTGCAATTGGCTTGGAGGGGAAGAAAGTCACAAGACACAAAACAAAAGCATTGTGGGGAGGTGGTGGAGAGCTTTAGTCAAGGGTGTTGCAGGGTTTTCGACAGAACCTTGGTCAAACTCTGCAGCCAGGTCCTCACAGGATCCTGAGCAACAGAATTTTGATTGAATTCAGGCTACCAGCATCAGGTCCTGCATATAAAATATGCAAATACCTTGTTTTACTGCATTTCCTCTGCCTTCTTTCTGCTACAGAATCTAAAGCTACCTGAACATCTGTAACACCATGGGATAAAGGGTAAAAGCAGAGGGGTTATTCTTAATGCTTTTTAGCCCAGATCTCCCTTTTGAAAGCCTCTTATGGCAGGGTTTTAAATTGGTTTAGGGACAGAGCCTGAGTGTGATAAGATGTTAGTTAACACGATGGGATAATCAAGTCACTTTGATTTCTCCCCAGGCAAACCTCTCTGCAGTCTATTAAAATGAAATATGATGCCACTGCTGTTTCCCTCAGCTGTAGTCAAGGAGATATTTGTTTTAATTCAGTACAAGATTGCCCCACAGGCTCCGATTTCTACTATCCATATTGATGTTTGTAATTTATTGCCCTTTTACAATACACACTAAAAGGGTGTTGTATTTGCCAGACTGGCTTTTGAGAACTTTATCTCCGAATCAGTCTGTATAGGATACACTGAAATTGTTCTCTCTGTCGTTAATGTTCTGTGTCATACAGTATTAACACAGGCTCCATTCGTTTTACAGGCAGCCTTGGATTTAGCAAGGGACACAAATAGAATACAACATATTCACAGAATATAATTATATTATCCTGGGTATGATGAAAACAGAGACGCCCTCTTGTCTCAGCTTACATAAATGTCCAACATGTTTCTGATCAGCTGGCACTTCACCTTCAGCTGTAAATGGCATGAGAAGGTACAAGTGACCACACCATAGATAAATGTGTTACTGTCCTGCTCCGCCCAGCAGGGATGCATTTCATTAGAAGGTGTGTAATTTATGAGGCATGTTGAGACAAAAGATGCTGCAGAAGTGCAAGAGCCTATTTTAAGCTCGCAGTTTAAGCAGGCCCCTGAAAATTGAAACAATCTGAAGGTTACAGGCACCAGTGCCATGTCAAGCTGTGCTCAGGGCAAGCTGCAGGTCGGAGTAGTGGTGCAGGCAGATACTTCAAAAATTATCTAATATATTTTCTAGTTGGCAAATCTGAGTTTCACAGAACTAGACTTTTTCAAAGGGAGAATGACAAATTGATGAGATGTTACAATATTTCAATTAGATGAAGTGAAACAAAGTTTTCATTTTGACATTGATATGTCATAACATTATGATTTGATTGAAAATGTCCTTTCTGCTGTGACAGATTCCACTTTCATTTCTCCCCTTCTTGATTTTTTTTTGACTGCTTAATACATCAATATCTCACCCTGCTTTGAACTGAGAACATTCCAGACATTTCCAGAAGATGAAACTTCCTAACAAGGCTGTTTGTTCATCCCACTGTCTTGTGTCTTGATTCTTCAGCATCCACCACCTCTTTGGAGCCGAAGAATTACTGCAACTAAATCTTGTGCAACATTTTATATTTCTTAAGGCTGAAGAGAAAGGTGAAAGAAAGGTAAAAGCAAAATTTTTGGATGGAAAAAGAGCTGCTGAACTAATTTAGATGGTACTCCTTTGAGACGTGGCTGAAGATTTATAGTTGGATCTCATTGTACCTCAGTTTGTTTGAGATACTTCAGTGAAGCATTTGAAGCATAAAAGTCCTTCATCTTTCCTATCCATCACCTCTTACTCTTGCTGGACTCAAAGGCTTGGCTTATTAGAAAAAATACAATAAAAGACTAATTGCAAAGAATGGGAGATTTTAATTACTTCATTTACATATAGAGAATTAGTCTAAAATCAATATTAGGCTGTCAGTAATGAAAACTAGCTCAATGGGGATTTTTTGGGGGGGTTTCCATTTCAAGGAAATGTAACTTTAAACAATGCAGTTTGGAATCCTCTTTGGGATTACTTTCCTCTTCTTCCCTTAGCAACTCATCCTTGGCTATTTGAAGACCTTTTTTTTTTCCCCATGAAAGTTCGAGAATAAAGGGAACTTCCTGTATTTCCTTTGTACTCATGCAAAAAGCCAGTTTTATTTGTGGATCCAGTTGTCAGATGATATTGGGAAGGGACAGTGTTGTGCACAGAGACTCTCAAGTCAAGGCTGAGATAGAAACAATGAAAAGGAAAAACACATTGACTGTTGTGGAGGAACAGTGTCATCTTCCCTAGATGTGGCCTCTGCTGGTGCCTGGAGAGCCAAATAGACACATCCTGAGGACTGGCCTCAATAAACTGGAGCCATTAATCTTTCATCACCCTGTGAGCAGTACCTGGTATAAATTACCAAGCAGAGCATCACTAAAGTGACATAATTTGCAGAAGTTATTTATTATTTGAAATTACCTTTACTGCAGAAGCTGTTGCAATAGACTTTTCTCTCTTCAACATGGAGGTCCCTCTCCCTCTGAGGTTAAACCAAGTGGCAGAGTGAAGTGCTGTCCCAGCAGCAGGGCACTTGACATGGTGGGCTGGTCTTGCCTTTGGCACACAGCACCCCGTCAGTCCTTCTTGCTGAGCCTGGAGGGCAGCCAGCTCCCCTCCCTGCCTTGGGGCAGGATGAACTGTGGTTTGGGTCCCGTGTCTCTTTGTACATGTGTGTAATGCCATACATGTTAATGCTACTGCCCAAATAACAGGAGATTCCTGTAATTTTCATAGAGGTCTCAGGAGATGTTTTACTGATCCTGGAAGTCCCCGGGATTACTGCCAGTTATTGATCCTTTGGGGTGGGACGTGTGTTTGCTCCCTGCATTTCCATCTTACCAACCCCTCTGGGTGCTCTATTCCTTCTCATCCACTGCTAGCCAAGAATCCCAGTTCTCCATTAAAACTACTTTCCTATTTAAATTTGAGATTAAAAAGAAGTCATAAAGAGCCTAGAACTCCCATTTGGTGAAAATGAGAGTTATATAAAACATTCAAGTAAATGGACAAAATGGAAGAGAAAAAAGCTTTGATGACCTCAGATGGGTAAAAGAAGTTACTTTGAATGATCAGTGATTCAGTTCTCTTCCTGAGGCTTGATCCAGCCATAGGATTTAGAGTCTCCATGTTTAAGGAGACGTTCAGAGCACAAGGAGTGAATCAAACTGCTACAGTCTTTTGGATGAATAGGTGTGAAGAGCTTGTTTTATTTAATATGTGGGAAAAATCTTACCCCAGATGGTCTTAGTAAGGACATACTTGTCCTGGTTATGTCTCTGCTCTGTGCTGGACCTGACTCTGCTTGCCCTTCACACCATCTCTGTCCCCCAGCACAGTGGGGTGGGGCCTCCTGTGGAACTACTGTGGCTTTGGCACTGTGGTCAGATGGGAAGGGCCCTGCTGCTTCTCCCTTTGACGTGAGCTTCACTTGCACTTCTGAGAGATGGAGATTCACATTTCGCTGGGTCACCCTTCAATAACCCCCAAAACTGGAACAGCTGGCTTGCATGCATCCATCTGTACTCAGTTCATGCTCCTGGATTTGAAATATAAGGGGAAGTGAGCAGACAGGAGAGAAATCTGAATTCTTGGAGAATGTAGAGGCTGTTTAAAGAGTTGCTATTCCATTATAGTGATAGTGATCAAGTGTAAACAGAGAGATGTTGTGCTGCTATACAGAATTTGTATAGTTCTCATTTGAAGTATGTGAATGTGGACTCCCCATGTACTGCACCCCAAGATTTCTGCAGCACTTTGGCCCTGCTGTGTAGCACCTGTTTTTGCAGGTCTCTCTTGCAGCCACCCCTGAAATTTTGGCAGTTTGACGTGCACAATGTTGTTTTAAATTCCTCATGCATTGCAGGAACATTTTCCAGTCGTGATACACTCTGGCTAGTTTTACATTGTCCAGGCTTAAAGGCATAAAGAAACAAAAACTTCTTAAACACAAAGATATTTATTTAGTTGTATGTCAAGAAGAATAATTTTTCATTCTGTATTTTCTCCTCATACATAATAAAGGTTAGCAAAACAGAACAGTATCTCTTTTCATGGATGATTCATCACTGACATGAACATTGTTCCTCTTCCTGCCCAGGGAGGAGATAGCTCAGCCTTTGATCTTCAGCATGGCTGGGGATGGAAAAGCCCTCAGAAGTCCATAATATCTCTTATCTTTAGCCCTGTCTGCATTGTGAGAAGGGTCCTGCAGGTTTTTCTGTATCAGGTTGCCTGTTAAGCTTGATTGAAGGTCCTAGAGGACTTTCTGCTCTGTGGTGGATCCACACCTGTCTGCACTCAGGTGTTCCTGCCGGGGTGAAACTTGGCATGGGTGAAGTCTTCAAGAATGGTAGCCACAAATCTAAGAAAAGCCAGCTGGTTCCCCTTGTGATCTGACCTAGCCCACAACTCCTGTGGTTGATGGAGGCTGTGGATTACCCACTGACCACCACAGTGATTTAACTGGGCAGAAATGAGTGAGATCTAAAGGAGTGTGTCTCAGAGTGGGGAATACAGACATAAGGTGCTTTGATCTCACCTCTAACGAGGCATCAAAGTGTCCTAGGAACAAATGGTGGGTTAGGATGTGAACAATGTTCTTCATGTCTACTTTTCACAATTACAAATAACTATGTCATTGACTTTTATTAGATACAGATTCACAAAATATTCACTCAGAGTCCCACAAAATGTTTCTGTAAAAGATCAAACTTAAAGGACATAATAAAAGATGCCAAAGGCCACAATAACAGTGTTAATTTTATGACTACAGAGGATAGAAATGAGACATCACGTTCAAACTTTGCATAAAGAAACAATATTTTTATATAAATGCAAACCAAAGCTCAGAACATTTTGACTGAATATTATTTAGTGGCTCTTGTTCTCTCCCAAACAGGATGTTCCAAACACAGACAGATCCTTTATCTAGAAAAATACATCCGCCTCTTCTGTTCATAAAATATACAATTCCTCAGTCATCATTCACATGCATTCTATATTACATTGATTTCCTTGTCTGTAGTTGATGAAAATGGTTCCGTTTAGGCTGTATTTGAGAGGAGAAACAAGGACAGACATATGCAAGCAAGCAGAACTGAGCTCATATAGCAAGCCATAATCCACACTAATGCCCAGAATTTTGTAGAACTACAGCTCAACTATGTCTGTGTGGACCAACACGATACCAAAAGTTTTGTTAATTAAACCAGTGACAGCCTCCTGGTTAAATAAATAAAAATAATTTTAAAATAATAAATAATANCCTACCCTATATTGCTGGAGGAAAATGATTACTTTGTCTATTCTGTATTGCATATGTTTTGGGTCCTGGTCTTCCTGAGTGTCAGTGGGCAGGTAACCATTCCTTATTTGCTGGTGACAGGTTTATGAATAGAACCTGAAAGCGTAAGTAAAGCTGGGGCAAACCTCTTAATAGATACTGCGAGGAGCTGTTTGCTAAGTGGAAAAAAAAATAAGGAAATGTAACTAAAAATATCATCTCAGTTAACAGTCTGTGTTGAGGAGGAGCTGTGTGATACATTAGGATAATCCTTTGGGACTGATGTCCAGTTTGGTCATGGTCAGGACTGTTTTCATCTCCCACTTTTCTCTCCCCCTCTTCCAGGCAGTAGGTCAGCTTAGGTCTTTGCCCAGACCATCTCCACAGTCTCCTCCTTGTGTGGGGTCATCCTGCCTGTCATGGAGTAGATTTCCTGACTTCAAATAGCAAAGTGATAAAGGTGGCTGGAAAATCATTGTTCCATGGAGCTCTTGGTGTCACATGAGCATGAGAGTCTGAGGATAGCTGATGAGATTGGGGTGCCCAGTCTCTGCTAGAGAACCCAAACCTGGAGGGAGCATGGAGGCCCAGACCAACACTACAGACGTCCCACTGGAACCCTGTACAACACATAGATATTTTCATTTCCATGAAGCACTTCTCAATGGTAGAAGTTTCTTTTAAGCTTTGGAATTTTTTTAAGGTAATGCTATGCGCTGCTTATTTATCATTCTTTAGATTCCCCAAAGAACTGTTTGAGAACATGAGGTGTGAATGTACAGTGGAGGTCCCCGAGTCAGACACAACCCCTCCTTTCTCAGGCAGGCAGGCAGGGCTGGCTGTAGCTGGGGTGAGGATGGGGACAGGAGGGCAGGTGTACAGTCAGAGAATGCACTTCAGACCTTGCCACACATGACCTCCCTCCTTGCCAAGTTAATCCATCATGGCTGTGCTCAACCTGGAGAGCACATTTGGGGACCTGCCCTTGGCCTGTCCTCACCTGCTGCTGGAAAGGTTGAAAAGGGATGGAGGATCTTGCTTGCAAAGCCCCTGTGCGACTCATAGGAGAGAGTTGAAGGCACTGTGAATAAACAGAGTGCCCTGCTAATGTGTGTAGGTGTTTTCCAGGGAGGCTTTGGGAAGATTTCCCATGGGAGACATCCAGCCACCTGTGCAGGCTGTGATTCTGAAACCCTTCCTATCAACCCTCAGATGGGAGAGATCACAGCCAGTTCATTTGATGTTTGAATCAAATGAGGCTACATTTAATAAAGCAGATCCAGGGAGTGTCGCAGGCCCCCTTCTGCTGCTGCTGCCTCTGGGTTTGTTGTCAAGGTTGTTTAACAACCTTGACAAATGTTCTTAATAAGTGACAGGCTGCCTTGGCAGGGTTTCCATGCACATCAAACATGCTGCTCGAGGTTAATCCAGCCGTCCCACTCTTTCTCGGGAGAACCTCTCAGACACAGCCTCACGTTTTGCAGGATCAGGGCTGCCTTGCAGTGGGGATATCCACATGGAGCCATGTCACGGTCCCGTGGACACAAATGGCAGGGTCTGATAGTGGTAACATT
>VZUA01014052.1:48177-70919 GCA_013401035.1 Horornis vulcanius
TTGTCCTTGCAGCTGCGACATGTCAGGGCAAACGTGCCAGTGTCATTTTCCATCCTTGGTCAACATGTGACATTTTTTATGATGGCCCTTTATAGGCCACATTATCTTCCCTTCTATTACTTAAAAATCTATTACCTTTTTATGCATCAGTTCAATCTCCTTTTCCGCAATGAACTGCTTTGTGGTAGGACATGGAGGTTCAAAAATGCTATGCCTGTGGATTTGGCTTCCCCAGGTGGTGAATTGATTCAGTGACTTTTTATTTAATCCAACCTTTAAATTTTAAGGCTACAGAGGAAATTTTAATCAAGGCAAGTTACGCATCTGATGCCTTGGTGGGAGCACTTACATGCTCTCTGAAGCAGCTTGTGCTGCTCTGAGAGGGGAGGTTTTATTGGAAACCCCCCTGGTCATGTCTGATGTGGCAACTCCTATGTATAGTAAAAGAACTTGCATGCAAAAAAATAATCTGTGTCTGGACTTGTCTGTATCCAATACAGATATTAACTGGGGCTCCCTGACAGCAAATAAAAATGGGAAATACAGTCTGAAGAAGTCCTTGATGGTTTTGACAGTTTGTGCCCTTTTAGAATGAAAAGGATTTTCTGATCTGTCAGGATCAATACTGAGCTGAGCTCTGCACAACTGGTTGCACTATCTTTCATTAGCACAGCGCCTGGTGGAAGTGATTTCAAATGATCATGTCACTAGATTTTTGAAGTTATTTTTCTCTTCCTCCCCTGCCCTTGATTCTGTAATCGATATCCTCTCGGTCTCAATGGAACCCAAATCTTAGTTGCAAATAATGATAAAAATCATCAAAAGCTCAAAGAGCATGCTTTTCCTTCTGTTCTGCCCAGACAGTCAGTGCCTGGCATCAGGCAGTGTTGGCTCAGCAGAAGACTCAGGTTGGTGGAGAAGGAGAAGCGGGATCCCTGCTCTCCTCTCTGACTGCAGGGCTCTCAGGTTGCAGCTCTGCCATCTTAGGTGCATCGATACACTTCATCTACTGCTTAAGTCTGCAAGACGTCTGTTGGACAGAGGCATTGTAATATGTGTTTAGCTGTGTAAATACATGTTTTAGTGAACTTAAAAGGGGAAATTTTTAGTGGCTGAAGTTGGTTTGATCAGTTAATTGGATTTACAGCCCCTGTGACGAGTGCCCATGTAGCACGTGAGTACCTGTATGTGTTTCCCTGACTTCCACAGAGCCTGTCCACTCGTATGCCAGTGATAGTTCCTGTTTCAGTCTCAAAATGAGGATTTAGCAGCCATGGCAGAGAAGCAGTTAGGATTCCTGTTACTGAGAATTAAATTACTTTCCAGAATAAGCTGTGGTGAAATGGTCCCCAGCACCCTGTGAGGCAGTGGAATGCATAATTAAAAACCAAACTACTCATGTCAAGTAAATGAACAGAGCATGTCTTGTCAGCTTCCCCTTTTGTCTTTTTATTTTTTATTACTGTGTATCAATCCTTGCACTGGAGTTCACAAAACTCAGTCATTTGTGGTGCCTCTCTCTTTATTAGTATGGCAAACACAGCAAGAATCAGCTTTCTTCTGTTAGTAAAAAACCAAAGCGCAGTAACTATCTGACTACCAGACTAGCTAACCAACTCCCAGTATTCCCATCTCATCTCGTAGTTTGTCCATTCAGAGTAGACAAAACAATACTCTCCAGTCCTTCTGCTTGCCACCTGTGCCTTCAGCCCTGGAAAAAGACGAAACTTGAGCCAAGGAGAGAAAAAATGCAAATAGAGGAACCTTAGGTGATGAGTGGGGAAGAATCCAAATTTCTCAACAGTCCAGCATGTCGCCTAAAATTGGTCAGAATCTCATAGAAATTTTTCTTATCCTGAAAATCAATAGAAGCTAATTAAGTAGAGGTTAGAAAGGGTCCTTGCTGATAAGCCAAATAGGCTCTTGGCTCCTTACATTTACCTGCTAGGCTCATTAACAAAATCTGAACTGGTTCCAGGGACCTGCTTGCTGCTTCCCCTCGGAGCTTGCCCTTCCTCCCAGCTCCCATAGCCCACCTCTGTCAAACAGAGCACTTGGAGTAAATCACTTAGCTAGGCAGCTTTCAAACCCTCTCTCAAAGGGTGAGAGCTGAATTGGAAAGATTTAACTGAAGATGGGTTAGAAAAAAACAAGTGAAAGCAAGGACATGGAGGGGCTGTTCCAAAGGGAAATAGTTATTAAGCAGCTGAAGAGCAGAGGAAGAAAAGCACTGTATACAGAATTAGCCGTTGGATGCCCAGCTAATTTTTATAGACTTACCCTGTTTTTTCCACACTCCAGTTACCATTTTTAACTGCCTAAACCCTTATTTCTGAACAGAAAGGAGTTATATATCTAAAAAGCATGTAAGTTTGAAAAACCCAGGCCTTAGGCTCTCTCAGACCCACTGTTTCTATGCAGTGACTGAAGGATGCAGGGTGATGAGCTCTGCTCACTTCTTCCAGGATTGTGGTCTTGCATTAGTGTAAAGCATGGGAGATGCCATAGCATTTCATTTCAAACCTGCCTTCTGAGCCAGAGCAGCTGTCTAAGATAACAGACCAGAGTGAAGGAACAGGATTGCCATGAGTTGTGGTATCAGTGAGCCTTGTGAGAATTCTTCACAAGGAACTCCTATCACTCCAACCCCTGGACGAAGAGGGGCTGGATTAACTTAATGTAAGGTGGGAGGACACAGAGGTAAAGAATTCACTCAGCACAGAAGTGTGTTGCAGTTAAATGGGGGACAGACTGAGGAGTCTTGAGCAGTTTGTGTTGAGTTTGATTTAAGCCAACATTTCATTAATGGTGTATGCGAGAGTAGACTGTACTCCCAGAAGAAATACATGGTTTCTGCCAAATTGGGATTCACTTTGAAGGATATGGCCTGAATTAAAGTATCATCTTGATACATGGGGGAAGTGCTCAAAATCAATAGAGCAGAATTCAGTAAAGACAAGTTTCTTATGAGTTATGCTCTAGAAAGAAGACTTAAGTGCACAGATAAAGTATGAAAAATATGGAAGGCAGCAACAGTGCAGGAAAGAAAGAGGAACTTACAGTGGACCACAAATTGAACATGAGTCAAGATTGCTTGGGAATCTTTTTATTAAAAAAGCACTTTTCAGTGCGGCTCTGAATGGATGTCATTAGGAGGAAGGGTTGTTATTCTGCTCCTCAGGTGAAGGACTGGAGCCAGTTCTGGGTTCTGTACTTAAGAAAATTACAGGAAAACTTGAAAAAATAAGGCTAGGAGGAAAAAAGAGATAGTAGGAAAACAATTCTGTTTAGAGGCAAAAAATTCATAACACTTGGAGAATGGAGTGCGCTTACTTCATTTTTTTGGTAGAAGAGAGAAGGTTAAGTGTGGCACAGAGGCATCAAGACCATGTCAAGAAAGTATCTATGAGGGTTGGGTTTGGTATCCTTGCTGCTACCTCAGAGTCGATCAAGAGATTTGAGATCTCGAGGTACTCCTAGCCCTGAAATCAGTGATTTATACGACAGCAGTATTTCCACATTAAAATGATGCTTGACTGCTTGAGTGTCTTCTAAGCAAAGACATTTGGAATCGTATTCCATCCTCACATCTTGTGCATCTGCAGTCAGTGAATTAATTTCTATATATACATAGCAGGCTGTAGGCGCAGGCACGTCACTGACCTGGGATGGCAGGCTGTAGGCACTCTGTGTATTTTAATTCTGTTCAATTCCTCTTCTAACACTTTTTGAGACCTGTTTGATTACCAATGGCATTACAAGTCATTGAGCACTGTTAATAACCCCAGTTAATCACAGCAGCACATTTCCCCTTGAAAGAGTTCAAATGGTGAGAGCGAGCACAGCCAAGTTTAATGCCTCCACTGCAGAGATGATGTGCTCCCAGCTCTCACTGCAGGGCCATCAGGACCAGGCAAAAAAAAAGAGCTGCAAATGTTTAGTGCTTCTGTGAGCTCGCTCTCCTGGAGTCTCATTGGTTTCTCAGATAAGGCTGAAGATTTTCCTATGGTTTGGGCAGGATAATAATTACAATCCAGTTTTGCACACAGAAATTTGTTTGCTGTATGTTTTCTGTTGCGTTAGAACTCAAGCCTCATCCCATATCCTGTTGTTATTAATGAGCCCTGCATATAGAACAGCATACCCACTTGTAAGTCTTTAATAACGCTAATAGTTAGAGTATTTATAGATCTTTATGCATCTTCTACTTCACATCTACATTACAACACAGATTTCCAATAGTATTTGGATGGGGAAAGATGCTTACAGAAGCTTTGTAGGATTTACCGACATGCTTAAATGACTTAGGTGCCTAATTCCCTTTTGATGCTCAGCTGGAGCTAAGGTGCCAGAGCTGTTTCATATCCTGAGCAAGTGAACAAACTGCATGTTGAAACTGCTAAATATCTACCTTGGGAGATGGGCATCCAAGCATGTACTGTGCTCTGGTACAGTCTGGCTGTGGCAGTAATTGAAGTACAAAAGACTGATGATTTTAGGTTTAAAAATGCAGGGCCAAGTTTCCACTTGTAACCATCCACTGTGATATGACACATACAGATCTGAAGCCGTTAAACCTCGGGGTTATTACTGAACTGATGACAAAATTAAAAGAGCCACTCAAAGTCAATTCATTTTAATGCAAAAGGCCTCTGATCCTCAAACCTGAAAAGCACATCTGGCACAGAAAAGGGCATGAACTGGTTTGAGGCCAACCTTTTTTAAGCTGCTCTGCAAAGTAGCAAAAGAAACAAAAATGTGAAGCAAAGCAAAGAAACAAAAATGTTATGTAAAAAATGAAATTATTAATATTCATGCAGGTGCTAAGGAGTGACATTTTGATTCCCTAACACCAGTATTAGCATTTTGCTTTTTGTCAGCAAGCCTGAATTGATTTTTGGCTCAGTTTTGCCCTTTGAGGTAAATCCATGGTAATAAAGTTGTACTTTCATAGCTTACTGAGTGTGTATGCATGCGTTGGAGAGGTGGCTGTTTCGATATAAAATGAGAGTCTGTAGAAAAAGTAATGTAGCAAGAAACCTTTTAGCAATAACTATTTCTGTTAGCCACTGGTTTGTATTTTCATGGTAGCTGGACAGCCTGAGGCCAGGAACATGCAGGATAAAGAAAAGTTCATCTTCCCAAATCTGGATGAGACTCATCCAGGTAGAATCACCCTGGAAAGCAGCAGGAAGGACCAGCAGGGTACTCAGACAGGCAGTGCCAGGCTCCATCTCTCAGGAGAAACCAGCTGCAAGGGCTGTGCCTGAGTGGGGCTGTCACAGCACAAAGGTCCCTGGAGTAATTACTTGAGAGCCACAGTTGTGAGAGGTTTTTTGCCCTGCTGTTGAGGTTATTTGTCTTGGTTTAAAGAGCCACACAGTAAAAATATCTTTACTGGCTGAAGATCTTGCAGTGCAGCTGGGCATTCACTGCCTACTGAGCAGTTGTGAGACCTTTGTGCTCTGATTAGAAGCCCGAGTGTGGCACCTTTTGTTTTCAGAAACTCCCAATTTAAATTAATCAAGCACCAGAGCACATTCGGCCTGACAAGACACTCAGGAAATCATCTGGGAGCCAGGCTGGTATCTCCAGCTCTCATCTTGTTTCACTCTTACTGCCAGTGCTTGGTGACTCTCGATTTGAAATATATTAACTTAGCAGAAATGGGCTTGTCACCTGTCCAAACAGCCTATCTCCAATCCTCTGAATGTCTAAAGGATTTTCACCAGGCAGAACTGAAGGGTTCATCAATAATATAAAAGCAGCATTTAAAATACAGAGGAAAGTTTCATCAAGGGATCGTAAAGGTCAGAGGAGATCGGAAAAGTTTTGGCCATCCGTGGGTAGTGTATTTGTCTTCTTTGAAGACACAGAAGATTGCAATTAATATTATATCTGTATTGACAGAGCAGCAGGGAAATCTGCTGCCAGGCACAGCCAGTCACTACCTGTGCTCTCCCTGTTAGAAGTGAAAGCCTTCCAACAACCTCTGGTGTCTTCATCCAACACCAAAGAGGCTGCAGCTTTGCACAGGCACCATCAGACCAAGGTCAACATTCCAAATCCCATGAGGTCCCTGATGGCCCTTCCAACTTGGAGACAATGCACATCAATGTTTTTTCCAGTCTACATAACATCAATAAAATATTCAGACTCTGGGAATCATTGCCTTAAACACTCCCTTACATACAGGAGGGATGACTGACATTTCAAATTCCCTGGAGTCTGGTCCCTGGATTCTGTGCCTCCAAGTGACAAGGAGCCAAGCACACTGTAATGGAATCCTCGCAGGCAGAACAAGCTGCAGCACCACTTTAGTCCTCTCAATGAATATATGGATTTGGACAAAATCAAACCTAGAAAGCACAAACCGTGTAACCCACTGACACCAAATTGCTGTCTGTGCAGACTGCCTCTTTTAAAAACCTTTCTCCCTGAGCTGTCAGGACCCCTGTTCTGTCACCGAGCCACTGTGCTGTGACAGGACACAGGGCTGTCTCTCTACCAGCAAAACTCCTTCCTCTGTTGTGTCTTCCAGGCTCTGCCCAGATTTGTTTGTTTGTTTTTGGGTTGTTTTTGTTTGTGTTGCTAAGTGGCTATATCTGTTTTAATAAAGAGAGGACAGATGGCAAATAAGAATCTGAATGCATTTGCTGGATACCAAACTGTGTTAGGGGTTTTCTTTCTCTTCCTTTCTCTCAAAAGTGGCAATGTTGTCATTGCTGAGGCCAAGGTCTAGTCTCAGTGTGGTTGTTTTGGGAAGATTGCTGTTTGGATAAGGTGGGGATTGATGGACAAAAGTTACTGAAATTATCTGGTGACCTGCTCTTAAATAGGAGAGATAAACAGTAGGGAGGAGATACCCCTGCTGCCTAGAGTGTTTCAAGCACAGTTTGTGTATCCGTTGTTGCATTTTTAGGCTGAAGACACCATAAGCCCAGTACCTGAGGGAGTGATTATATGACAGCAGTTTCCTACTAAGAGAAAAAAATGCTTTTGCTACTCCCTGTGTACAGGTGCTATGGGGTAGCGTATGCAATTCCACATGGCCAAGCCAGAGGGATTATCTTCTAGGCGAAGGGAGGCTTAAAGTTGGTATTTCAATTTCTGATTGTCTTCTC
The DNA here is from genome assembly GCA_013401035.1 of Horornis vulcanius. Lineage (NCBI taxonomy): Eukaryota > Metazoa > Chordata > Aves > Passeriformes > Scotocercidae > Horornis > Horornis vulcanius. Next base: position 55,302 of record VZUA01014052.1, read on the forward strand.
CTTGTGAGCACGAGACAGCCCACAGTGTTCTGCAGCTCCAGACTGCCATCAGTGCATGCTGCAAAGGAGAGCAGCCAGGCCTGTGAGCTCTGCTCTCCTCCTCTTTCCTTTGCTCCTCAAAGCAGCAATAGCACCTTGCACTGGGGCTGTTCTGTGCAAACCCTTTTCAGTCCTGGTGACACACTCGGGGGATGAATTTCTGCCTACGGCTGCTCCCAACCATCAATCACTGCGTGCTGCCTGTACTCCCTCCTTGGAAACAGCATTTTCATGGAAATTAACCTGTTTGGCCAAGGTTGCTCACTGTTGCTGTTTGGATTATTTTCAAGAGTGAGTTGACAGCAACAGCAATAAACTGTCATGTGTTTGGGCAGGAGCCACATCTCTGCACCACTTTCCAGCTGCTGCAAGGGCTGCATACAGAAAGTTTGGAAAAGTTGAGGGGTAGACCCAGAGGTTATTGGCTGCAGAAATGAGGCGGCCTTTTCAGCACTAAAATTTCTCCTAGGCAGGAGAGAGGTTTGGCCAATGTTGAGGTTTCATCCAGAGTAGCAGAAATCCCACACAAGCAGCAGCTGCACATGTGTAGGCAGCACAGTATATCAGATCAGCTTAGAATATTTAAAATACAGCGTGTGTTCAACTCATGGAACCTTTTTCTGCAGCACCTGTACAGTACTGCTGCACTGGGACATGCTGAGTGCTGGTGCCTGCTGTGTGTGTTCCTGCTTCCCGTGGGGAGTGACAGGAATGGATGAGCCTTAGCAGTGTGACAAGCACTCCCACATCCCGCAGGGCAGCCGGGATGGCATCGCTGCAGGGCCACCCTGCTTGCCTGCAGGGGGATTGGGGCTGTGGAAGATCCCCAGGAGGATCCCTGCCGGCTCTCAAGGTGGATTGAGCAGAGCAGAGCCTGAATATCTGTTTCTGCAGAAGCTCTTTCCCAAATTTCTGCAATTATCACTAAGGGGAGGTGATAAGGTCTGTTTATGTACCATGAACTACACGTGTGAGAGCAAGGGAGGGATGGGAGACCTCTGTGCCATCCCATGGTGGGACAAGATGCCCTGTTAGCCCAGACTGGACCAGTTCACAGCTCCTAGTTCTAGTGTTGTCATGGGATTAGGCTGCCAGCGAAGGGGCCTTTATCTGTCATTGATCTGTGCAATGGTTCAGGATTGCAGCAGAGAGAGCACAGTCGATGTGCTGAAACCAGTTGCATGGAACTTGAATTTCAAGTGTACAGTACTTCAGGATGGCTTGCTGACTGCTGGGCTCAGGCTCTCTGTGTTGGGTTGAGATGCTGACAGAGGCCTCGGTGCTGTTACATTCTTGCTCTATCATGCCAGCAGTGTTTCCCATGGAAGAACATTATGTCTCTCTCTCATTATGCTCGAAAAGCCTTATTCCTGTCTCACATTTCTGTATGTTGGAAGTTGCCAAAGAGAAGTTGCTTCTTGCAGTCAGTCAGGGTGGAAATGGAGGGGGAGAGTGTCTAAATGTTTATAGGGCATAGTGCCTGTGACTTGTGCCTGAAGGACCCATCAGAGAAGCTGAATTTCTAGATTATCTCTGTTTTCTAAAACTGTGTCTCAGAAACAGAAGCTTACGGTGATGAAATAAAACAGCAGAGAAAAAAGAAGGAGGAATGGGAAGAGGAAGAAAAACATTTTAAGTTATGAATTAAAGGAAAGGGAACAAGTAGGCATGATGTGGCATTGCCCATATTGAGAGACTAAAGGAGACAAATTGTTTGGGGATTTTAGAGTAAACTGGCATCCTGAAAAGCATGGGAGAAAGCATATCCCTTTCCCAGTCCAGACTGCCCTAAGAAACACTCTGCAGGGTCATTCCTGAAAGGGCTGTTGTCAGATATGATGAAGATGAAATCACTGTGCTTCCCTGCTGTCCCCAGCATATTTCTCCCAAAAGTGCAGTCAGTGCAGTTGTTCTGCATGGCTTGTGAATGCCAACACATCTCCCCAGTGCTCTGTCCCTGAGTGCACACCTTCAGCTTTCAAATGGCTTCTGGAGCTGAGGGATTGCCTGACACACTTCAGGAATCCCCAGCTTCTCCCCAGTCATCAGATTTTCATCAGTTGTTTGGTTTCAGCAATTTCTGAGTATCTGGCCACAAATTTTCCTAATCCCACAGTATTCTAGTCACTATCTGCACCGATTTGACCTTTGTCCCAGCAGTGCAAAGGGTTGGGGAGCAGCTTAATACTGGGGGAATTTGCTTCATGAATGATTCATGCTGGGATGGCCCTAATCCTATTCAGTTCAAAATGAACAGTGAGAAATTGCACAATTAGAACTCTTAACTGGAAGAGGCCCTTGAAGCACTGTGGCCACCCCAACTGTCATCACTTTTTGTGGTTTCTTCACATGAAGTCAGTGCATGCCACATCACCCCATCTCAGGGCCTTTTGAGGATCCACAGGCTAGAGGGGTTGTGTTGGTGAAGCTGTGAGATGGGATCTGGCTCTGTTTTGGCTTTTGATCACCAGGAGGTGCATGTGTCGGAGTGCGGCAGCAAGAATGACAGTGCGCTTCATTGTGTTGCCTACAGGGACAGCAGCCCACTGCTTGGAGCACACGGTGTTCAGGAGTTTGCCACATTGATAAAGGGAAAGCATATCAGGCTTTGACAAGTTACACTGGAGGCTGAACATTGTCAGCTGGAGAGTACATGCTAGCACATATACTGCATGCATAAAAAGCTATTTATCTTTGCAAAGGAAGAAGCTGCTGCTGACGATAGGGAATTCATTTCCATAGACCTTTCGGGGCTCTTTGATGTGCGTGTGCTCAGCATCACTGCTGAGTGACTTTCACTTTCCCAGACGTTGTGCTGCTCCTGCTAGAGAGAGAAAAAAGATGGGGCACAACAACATTGTGCCTCGATGCCAGGGATCTTGGGCTGAGAAGGTGATATGGGATGGAGCTTTTAGGCAGTGGGTTCTGCTCTGGCACAGCAGTATCTTCCCGTTCAGTCCTGAATGCAGTCAAGGAAGGCTTTTACAGTGGAAGCTAGGATTCAAAAAATCCAGATCCTGACTCTGACACAGCCTTTTCAAGGATCTTATGCAACTGACCTCATTTCTCTTAGTCCGTTACCTCCTCACCATGGTGGGACTTTCTTGTTGGATCCCTGTGTGAGTGTGATAAATAGAAATAGTTGTTTTGCTGGTAGGCACCGTTTGTTTACCTACAGGGACAGACCTCCACCCTGCTTGCAGCATTATGGATTTGATCCTGCTTCTGTGAGCTGCCTGTGTAAATGTGAGTATGAAATGACACAGACAGGTATGATAGTCAGAATTGGTTTGGGCAGTTTCCTATCTCCATAAAAAATCAGGTTTTCTTTTTCCATTTCCTCCCAAACACCTTGAAATCTCAGCAATGGTGAATTCTCCATGGGCTGAGACGTGACAGGTACCGAGCTGGGCAGCAAAATGCAATCCTGGAGCTGCTCTTCCAAGCTGAGCCCCACCAGGAATCCTCCATCCTGCAATGTTTCACTGAAGCCTCTCCTGGCTCAGGCCCTTCTGGTCTCTCCTTGGGGATCTACATCAGCTTCCGCACCCAGCTCTGCACACAGAGTGCCTGCCACACGTCTGCAGTCCCACGGGAGGCTGGGTGCTTTGCCTAAGCACCAGGACACCCTTGCTAGACCCGACAGGCACAAGCTCCCCACTGCCAAGAACAGGGAGGGGCTTTCACTGCATTTTCCCTGTTCTTACACCTTTCCCTTGGTGCTATTGTTGGCCACTGCCAGACTGCCAATCTGGAAGTGAGTGGCCAGCAGTGCAGCAGTTCTTTAGTCAGTTTTGATAAGTCTGTTTGAAAGAGGCTGCTGGCTGAAGAGGTGTGGAGGCCCACAGGTCACACAGCATGCCTGTTGTGAGCGTATGTCTGGCATCAGGATGAAACCCATGGCTCCAGCTGTGAGGCTGCAGCATAGAGAAGGTTTTCAGCTGCCCATTTAAAGCAGCTGATGGTTCAGTGTTGCCAACAGACATTCTCCCCTGCATCATGACCGGTATTTAGTACATGGAGCTGAGCTGTCCTTATACAATAATCTCTTCATTCATTGCCCTCTTCAAAGATGGCTTTGCATACAAGACCAAGAGTGAAACCATAGCTCATTACTTGATTGCATAATTACATTCTGCTACAGTGTAATTTGGTTATGGATGTAATTAAATGGATCAAGGTCAAGTAGGGCTCAGGACATAAGTGTGGGTGAAAAAAGGCTGAGAACTTCTTTAGTGCAGAGTACCACCTTGTTGGCAACTTTAGCAGCTCAGGTCAGTGTTTTTGTGGCCCTGCTGCTTGTCCCTCTGGCCTCACAAGATGTATGTGATGTTTTTCAGATGGCTTTTCCCATGGCTGTGAGGTAGCCAGCAGTGAGGTTGTGGCTGGTTGGAGGGGTGCAGGCTCCTGGATCATCTGAAGAGCCCCCCTTGCCTGGCAGAGCTTTTCCACAGGAGTCCCTTGAGACCCCTGAACCTGACATTTGTATCGTCAGGACTTGGGGCTAGATTTTGACTGGAAAATAGAAAGTGACAACTGTTGAAGCAGGTATATTTCAAAACAGCTTTGTAGTATTTTTTGGATCATGAAATTTGTGGGGGAAAGAAACCAGAAGGTTATATATGGAGCTTTGCTGAGAACTGTTGTTTTGTAGTAAGGACAGAAACAATTCAGGGGGCCTCTTCCACACTGCACCCTCTCTGTCCTGCTGCATTGGAGCATGGATTGTGCTGCACTGTGGCATCTTCTTCCTGGATATTGACATTACTTGGTGCACAGACTTTTCTCCCCATTCGCAAAATCAGGGAAAGAAGGAACCAAAGGCATTAATGTGTGCCAAGACTTGTGATAATGAATATATGTTCCTCAAAAAGGTAGCTGAAAGTAAGTCATGCAACAAAGTTTATGGGAGTTGAGCCCTTCAGAGCAACCTAGTCTGCCTACTGCCTTCCAGAGCCTGATATGAATAAATAATTTAATGGCTATTAATGAGAATGCTGCTGATTTTGAGTCTCAGTTCTTACAATATTAAACCCTACAGCCAGTTCTGCCCTTAAGGAACATTCTTTCTGCAAGGGCTTTGTATCCATGCAAATGTTATCTTCACCCTCTGAAGAGGCTGCAGCTGAAGAATGGCTTTTGAAAATGTGTAGCGCCAGGATTATCACGCCTCGGTTTTTTATCAAATGTAAGCTAACGAAAAAAAACAAAAGAACAAAACCCAAGACTTTTCAATATCAAAGTTAAATTTAGAAGGCAGACATTTTAAAGCATCCTTGTCAGTTGAAAGTTTATTTTTTAATGGACAACTTAAAAAGCAAAATCTCACAACTCTCATTATTTTTCTTTTGTGCCTCACTTGCCTCATATTTTTTACTGCCCTCTTCTAAGTAAAATGATCCCCATGGTGCTCTTACTTTCTGTGTGTTCTAAGTGCAATTGCACGTATTTGTGAATTAGCAGTTTGCTAATATGCTTTGCCTAGGTCAGTTGAGATACAGTAGTGTGGAACTAGCAAATAAAACCCAGTGATTTGATAAGCATTCTACCACTTGCCTGACTGAATTTTTGCTTCACAGATTTTCACCTTCCAGATACTTTTGTGTTGTGCTATATGGTGGCAGTCATTCATAGCTACACTGTTTGTGACAGGACAGGCTGGGACACCTTGCCTGTTGCTGACCCCAGTGCCTTAGATTGTGGGGGCAGCAGCGACTGTTCAAGTCCATTAGTATGGACAGATCATCACAGTTTTACCAGATCATTCTGCTTGCATGAAGTCCCTGCCTTTGGCTGAGTTAAATCAGACACTTTGACACAGGTTATCTTTGTGGGTTTCTCCCAGCACCAGAAGTTATGTTTCCAGAAGACTGCTCATCTTCTCCTTCATCTCCGTTGTTGTGGAAGTGATCGTATCAATTTTAATACAAACATTCATGAATCAGTGCTTATTCCTAGAACAGAATGTTTAGTCCAGCTTTAGAGATTCTTAGATCCAATTGTCCTCATGTTGCTGCACTAATGATTCAGGACTTAGTATTGATGAAAACAGATGGAAACTAAGAAATATTCCAAATGGGGAGAAAGGACTGTTATGCCCATAAGCAAATGGTTTCTACTTCGTTGGGCTTTTTTGGTGCGGTGGGGCCTTTTTCCCTCCCCCAGTTTTGTAACAGCACAGAAGAGAGCAGGAATGACATGTTTTTTTTCCAGTGATACTGTCAGGAAAGCTCTGAGATTTCCTTCCCCCTCAGCATGTTTGCTGGAACATATAAATAAGAATTCTTTAAAATTTATCATGCTAAAGAAAATATTTCCAAACCTCGGAGGAATCCAGCTGTGACGTGTACTAAACTCCAGGCTTTCTACAAGCCAGGTACTGATTTCAAATGGCAGGCTTAGCAACTGTTTTGTTATTACTGTGGCCAGTGTAGCTGTTTGTGGATATTAGTGGTAAGTGCTTTTTGGAAGGCTTTATGTTACTATATCCAGTGTGGCTGAGGCATTTGAGATCATAAAGGAGCCATCTAAAATACAAACTCCACATGGCAGAAGAGGACCTTGTGTGCAGTCCCACCCAGGTTACAGCGGGCTGCTCACATCCCTGCTTTCCAGAGGGCATACAGGGCCCTCAGCCCCTTTTAAAAACACTGACATTTCACATCATCACATGCCTGCTTTATTATACCCCACTGCAGTAAGCCAAGTATCCCAGCTGTCTCTGGGATTAATGCTTTAGTTAGACCAGGATTGAACTTCTGGAAAAATCCCTCCAGTCACCTTCACATGTAGCTCTTTGGTTTGCACTGCAGAGTGGTTCAGGCTGTGCAAACTAGCTTCACTTCTGGGTGAAACTAAACTGAAGGGTTCTCTTTGGGAGTGCCCCTAAAATACTACATAGTCAGACCATGGGGTCAGGTGGCAGCTAGACCAGACTGAACCCATCCTGAAATGTCTGCAGCACCAGCATCCAACCCTTGCCAGCAGCAGTTTCACTTTATGCATTTGGTCCTACACAGCTTATGTAAAAAATAATCAAATGCCTTCAGATCTGATTGTAAACCCTGGATCTCACTGAGCCTGCGTGCTGCAATAAGTAGCTACAAAGAGAAAGCAGTAATTTTTAACTCTGGATTGCTCTGTTGATTTTGGGTCATATAATTTAAAGACATTTGCACAGTCTTCTGTATACTACTCCCACAATAAAATGGTCTCCTGCTTTACTGTGCATTGTGCCAAATAGAGTTAGTATGTTATATTACTCTCTCTAGAGTGACTATATTATCTTAGTTTGGAAGTTGAAGTCATTAGTTGGCTTCTGAACAGGATCAGATGCCAAAGCTAATCTGTGTTCTCTAGCAAAGTGTGCAACAGAGTGAAAAATTTCACTATAGCCACTGCTGCAAAATCCCTTATGATACTTCCATCTGTCTGATTCCTGGGAAGCAAAGCAGCAGCTACGATGGGTCAGTTGGCTGCATACACTGGAACAGTCAGATCTGAGCTGTGGCATAGTTTGGGTCCATTCAAAATGTTTGTGCATTGTCCACGGGTTATTTCACATCAAAAGGAAACTAACAGAAAAAGAACAAGTCAGGTTGTCAGTACATACATACCATGGAAATTCATTCAAGGTATTAATAAGCTTGGTGTTGTCTGTGAAGTTGTTTTGGGCTGTGAGATTTGTCAGCTCATTCCAGCTGTGCATAGATACTCTGGTCAATATGTGGATGAAAATTCTGTCACAGCAGAGTTGGTTGATTTTCTTAATTCTCAGGAAACCGGTGAATGAATGTCTAAAAGCTGCAGAATGTGTCTGCACACCCTCCACAGTCTTTCTTTATAGCACCTACATACCTACCTTCTCTGGGGGTTGGGATGATGAGCAGAGGGGTGTGAAGTGTCACCTGATTGTCACCCTGGCAGATATTAAGGGAGCACCATGAACCTTTTTTGCCAGCTTTGTCAGCAGAAATATTGCTGGGGCCCAGGCTTTGAGGCACAGATCTCAGAGGGCTCCCTTTGGCTCTCCCAGTGGGCAGCAGAGCTAGCCTCCTCCCAAGAATATTCTGTGAACCTTTCCTTCTTGCTGTGTAGGTGCTGCAGCAGTGGGTACAGGGGGGTGGGAAAAGCCACATAAATTGTCACACTTCATAACACTTCATCTTGGTTGTAAGAACCTGCTGGTCTAACACCAGCTCACCCCAGCCTCAGTTGATGCTTTAGACCACAGGACTTCCTATTAATTGCTCAGTGTAGCCAATCTGTCAGTAAGCTGTCAAAATATTAATAATCTAGCACCACTCATTTTCAAAATGGACATTTCAACAGCAAAGAAATTGAATTTCCAGCCCTGGTCATGACAACTCTGAAATTGGTTTAATACAGGAGAGATCTTTCCAGCATTAAGAGATAGGGTGTGCTTCCAGTGAGTCTCACAGTTTGAATTTAAGAGTCAAAGCAGAGAGGCTATCTCAGCACATCAGCATCTCAGGGCTGTAATAGGCCTGGTGAGCTCCTTGGCAAGTCCTCTTATCTTCTGCCCATGTGACGATGAATTACAGAGGAAAAATGAGATATACAGAAAATTGGGTTGGGGCCCTTTTCTTCCCTCGGACCTGCACTCTGTGCAGGCTGTACCATTGGGTGAGAACAGGACAGTTTTGTCTGTGTGCCACAAACCATAAAACACTTGTAAGACCATTCTTTACAAGGGCTGGGGCTCATTCTCAGTCCTTTCCTTGATGACATTATTATAATTGCATTATTTCATTTATGTCAGAAAGAGGGTGTGTTTTCCTAAGAAACTTAACTTGGAGCTTGGTAGAAATTTGTTTCTCCACTCACTGACACCTCTTGTTTGCAGAGCACCTAGCCAGCCGTCTGGTCTTTCAGTGCTCAGGACTGAAAGCACAAAAATGTAGAAATTATGAGGTTTACTGTGTCCTCCTGTCATTGTGAGGGCATTTTATTAAATGGCCACGGCATTTATACTCTGGTTTGAGCCTTTGAGGATGATTTTCATTTAAATAATAACATGATAAACCCAATATTGACTGCTTATTTTCCACTAAAAGGTTTCTTTTGACTATCAGAAGAAAATAATCTCATGTTTATAAATGCATAACCATTAGTTTATACATTGTAATTATTATCAACAATAATAAAAATAGCAGGATCGCAAACGTAACCAAAGGCAACAAATGCATTTATTCTGCCCTGTGCTCAGACTCAGATTGATGCCAAGAAACAGAGATCAGAGGTTCAGAGCATCCCATCTGGCTGCGTTTCGAGGGTTCTTACATTATTGTTTTTCTTTATAGTTATTTCAGGCTTTAGCAGATGAAGCAGTACGATGCTAATTTAGGAAATGTGTTTTTCTTGTACACAACTAACATATCTTCATTTAATGCCATCTTGTCTCATGATCATTATGTCTGAAAGCAAAAATGTATTTCTGGATGGTGTTTTGGAGTAAGCAGAGTTGATAACATTGTTAGCAATTTCAGACACTTTGTCAGGAAAACAGAATGTAGAGAAGACAATAGATGAGTTGGGATTCCCAGGTTAGAAATTATCCTGGGGTTTCACCAGATCCCCAGGCTGCCAGGAATGCAATACCAGAGACAATGATGTTAGGAAAAACCCCTTTGGTGGGAAGCAGTTGCTTTCCTGGAAGAGCAGTGCTGCACTGGATGGGCCAAGTGCCACATGAGTGAGCTGTGCTGTGATCACTACTCCAGTTCATAGCAGTCCAAACATTCAGAGGCTTTAAGAATCCGTCTTGAAATAAGATCCAAAATTAAAACCCAAATCAATCCAGTAAATTCCAAATATACCTTATATTTTAAAAAGAAGGGATGAAAACTTACTCCATCCAACCATGAATTTGAATTTGAGGTCCATCATTAAGAAAAAGTGAAGCGAAGGGCCAAATATGTGCCTTGCTCAGTGTGCCACACGGGTGAGGAGCTCGATGTGCTGGCTTCTGCAGGTCACACTGCCCACGGAGCTGTGCAGCCATTGGTACCCAGGCCTTACTGACAGAGCCTGTTCTCTCATCCAGGCCCTCTGGGCTCTCCAGGGAGGATGGAAGTGAGCAGCCTGGCTGGAAGAGTCATCCCCAGTTATGCTCTTGTCAGCAATCATTAAGCTGAAAGCAGGATTGCATGAACAGCTCACCAAACGCCAATGCAGTGAATTCGGCCACTTTATGAAGTGCTTGGTGAAAATGTGCCTGCACGGTGGGCAGGCCAAGAGCTGAAAGCAAAAGAACACAATACTGAGCTGTGGTGGGATGGACAGGTCTGGATTAGGATCCCCAAAACTCATTTGCTTTGTAGCCAAAGGGAGGCCGTGGCTTGTGTGGGTCTGCATGTGGTCACTGTGATGGAGGTCACTGGTTTATCTGGGGTGAAACAGAGCTCAGTGTCTTGCAGAACCTATTGTGGGTTTTGGTCAGTTCTCTGCTGCGTGTTGGGCAGATGTCCTTGATGCTGCAGGACACCTTGGGCATGTCCATGCTGCAATCACACCTTTGTCTCCAGCATTCCTCAGTGATGGTGACGTGAATAATTTAATCAGTCCTTGAACATTAAAAGGTGCTTTAGGACAACCTTTGTCCGCATATAAAGATCTGCAGCCTAATTACAGAGGCTTGTCCAGCACTTGGGGTTTTTTGCCTGTCTAGGAATATTGGGTCAGCTCACAAGACTTAGCAGATCTGCACTCCACCTCTTGCGTGGGCGGTTTAAAAGGAAGCCAGCTGAACAATTATTTACCTTGAGTACAGAGAGTTCCCACAAAAGTGAGGGCAGATAGCCCTCTAGTTAAATTTTCAGAGGCAGTAAGTTAGGTGACTTGCTAATGCTGCTTCCCAGCTCCCAGAGCTGGAGAACAGACCTGCATAGATGATGATTTATTTCAAAATGTGTTCCCTCCAGCCCACAGATGGTCCAGGAGGAGTCAGAATGCTTTCAGATACCATATTGCCTCATCAAGTGAATCTCTACTCTGCAGCGGGGCTGTACACTCCCATGTAGCAGCTTGTTATTTTAAAATGTATCTGCTCTCTCCTACTTCTAAAAGGCCACCAAGAAGACTTGTCACCAATCTCTTACGGAGCTAGAAGGGGGAGGAAGACTGGAGTGTGAAGAGGAGAATATCACCTGCCATCTGGACAAAGATGTGATGAGATGTAAAGTTTGGATGCACATTTGCGGTTCTTGATCACATGCCAAGGGAGAGCTCAGCTACCATTATTTTAAAGCATTTCCAGACAGATGCAACCCTAGGTCAGGGGAGAAGCTACACTGAGGCAGGTGGGCACTGAACAGCCTTGGACTCTGTGCAAGGCATCTCTGTCTATGGCAGTGCTGCTGGGGCCTGCACAGGGCTTATCCTGCCAGGGATTATCCTGTGAATGGAATCTCTGTGGTGAAAGACCTGTCCTGGGAATAAGAGTATGCCAGGATCGAGTGCTGTCGTATGAGGTTTGTGGTCACAAATTCTCAGATATTCAGAGACATAATCTCTGAGCTTTCAGGGGTTTAAATGGGAGTTGGGCATTTGCATTTCATCTGGAAGCCCAAACGTCTTCAAGAATCTGGTGTCTTGCACATCTGTATTGATTTCAGTGCTGAATTTCTCAGTGCTGTTAGCATCGGAGGAGTGTTGATGAAACCCTGCCCTAACTGAGGTCAGTGGGGAATGTAGATTAGGTTTTACTGGGTAAAGAGCACCATAAAACAGATGCTCTTCTATAGTGCCATCCTTTTCCCCGGGATGGAGCAGCGCTTGTACAGACAAATGAACACAATCCAATCGTTCCACGCGCTGCCTCCGCAACAACAGTGAAATGCCACTGCTGATAGCTGTGCTGATATTTATGATTCCTACTTAATATGTTTTAAATGAGTTGATGAGCTCTTAAGTATTAACACTAACATCAGTAAGTATCCTGAGCCAGATTCTCTGGGAGGGAAGCCTTGCCATACCACAGGCTATGGTGCAGTTTAGTGCTTTTATCCCATCCGAAGATCTGGCTCAGTAATTGTACAGAACGTAAAAGAGAAACCCATAAGTGCTGTAAACAAAGGAAAACTGTTACTCTGGGAGTGTGCTAGTGAGACATTTCAACACTCATAATTAACATCCCTTTCCTAAACTGTGACACAAACTACTTGCAGAATTGGTTTTTTCTTTTATTGCTGCTAGTTTCAGTGACTAAATTTATTAAGTCATTAGGTTTGCTTGTGGATGCGTGTATTTGCTGCTCTCCTTTGGGTTATAATAAAAGGAGATCTTGGAAAAAAAAAAAAAGGTATCTTTATTTATCTGGCAATTTTGGGAATGTTTGTAGGGAAATGGTGGGCAATAGGAACAAAGCTGCCCAGTCTGGAGGGATGCTGAATGAGCAGCTGGGTTTGAATAGAACAGCAGCCTGTGACAGTTTCCTGCTGGCTTTTCCCTGAGCATTGCACATGGAAACCTGTCACCGTTTCTGCCATGATCTGGGGACACCAGGGGCTTCTGGGGAGCAGATTGCTGGCTCTCATGATCAGAACCCAGAAGCACCTTGTTGTTGCTTACTGGGGACCCTTTTTTTGCATCTCCTGGCTGAGGATGCTCAGTGGCAGGGAAGCTCCCATGCTGGTATGGCAGGGGCTGGCGCTGTTTTCTTGAGCAGTACCAGGGCTGTCCACTGCCCTGGCAGCACTGTGATTGCAGCAGGGCTACAGCGCTGTTGGGTTGGCATTTTTTTAAAGGAGCTGACATCTCAGAGGGCACCAGTGCATCACTGAATGCCCTGCAGCTTCGTGCCCACAGGTTTGACAGCAGTGCCTCTGCACCGGTGTCTGTGGATCTTCTCCAGCTTTACAGAAATGCAAACGAGAGTCCAGTCAAACTTAGTTCAAAGAGGTTGGGTTACACCTACCTGACCAGGCTGGGTGAAAGCTGGGGGGTGGATTAAGAAAAAAATCTGCCCTCTCACAAACCATTGCCAGCCTGTGCTGTGGTGAAGGATAGATGGGCCCAGACATTCCCAACATCTCCCAAAAGAACCAAACTAGCTCAAGTGATGTAGAGGTTGGTTTGTGCCTGGAAGTCACATCCTTATTTCCCTCTACAGATGGCAGGTGACACTACTGGGATCAAGGATAAATGAAACATCTTGATTTTCTAACCCAGGGGTAACTTCTGGGACAATCCATGGTACCTTGTACCCTCCCTGAGCAGGTCTGACACACTGAATCCCCCCCAGTGGCAGATGCATCCATTTAGCTCTTGGTTCCAGGTGTCTTTTCTTCTGTGTGATAGCTACTGTGTTGTTTTTAGGGTTTTTTTAGGCTGTGAAAATACAGTAAAACTACAGTTAGCACAAATCAGACCTATGTTTGTTTTTTCAAAGCAAATCTAATTACTTGTCTTAATACAATTGCCTTTTGTTCAAGGGACTGGATTGAGATGCAAAAAACAAGTTGTGAGCAGATGCTAATCATTTTGCATGTAAATTACTAACATTTCTTTTGCAAATATTTCATGCAGGCTTTTAGTTTAACAATTAAAAAAAGAACTGCTTTTTCAAGCCACTTTCAGTAATATCTGTAGACAGTTAACAAAATACCTCAGGCTTTAAATCTTCAAATGGTAAACAAATGAATGTATTTATTTACTTTGTATGCAAAAATAATTCAGTCAGAGACATATTTCACATTGAATTAAATTGAGAGAATCCTTTTTTTTCTACAAATCACAAGCATACTCTTTAATGAGAAGAACTGGTTGGCTTTCTGAATGAGCTGAGTTCATGACAGTCCTGACAGAGAACCTCTGTGGACTTTGTGTAGAGAACAGAGTCACTGTTTATTTCTTTGCTTAAAGACTGAAAAAAGCCTGGTGATTAAAGATAGAAGCCATCTGTCCTCTCACTGTCTTGTACATGGTCATGCTATTTCAATCAAGGAGAGAGTTGGAAAAATAATTGAGTGGGACTCGTTATAAGCCTGTTTCCAAAGGTCCCTGCAGCAAATGGGCAAGTGACATGGTGCTCCTGACCCCAGGGCTTTACCATAGCATTGCCTCCGGGGCAGGATGTCCTTGTGGCCTGTCAGAAGCAGGTGGGGAGCACAGTCTGAGCATCCCTTTGCTGTGTTTACCCACTCTTTATCTGAGATGAAGAGAAAATATTGGACTCTAGCACATTTCATCAACAGTGAATTTATCTTATAAACAAAACCAAACAAATAAAAAAAACCTCTAAATCATGTATGTCCCATGGGTGTGGTCAATAGATCAGCGATTTTTTAAAAATACCTTCTCTTATCTCAGGTTTCTGTCTGTGCAGCAGTGGCTACTACAGACTGCTTTGTTACTGTGAAGCCTGTTATGCTCACCTGCACTTCTGTCTTTCTTCTCAGCTCATCTCAGCCTAAGAGAACTGAAACAGCAGTTCCCACCTGATTCAGCATAATTGCACAATTCATTTTGACAGTGAAGCTTGTAGAGAGGTTCTGCCATTAATATCCCAATAGCCTTTTGTTATTGGTAGCCCCAAAGCTGACGGCTAAAGCGTGTGATGAAACTGAATGATGCAGTGTAGCTGAAGGCTGGCCATGGGGCATCAAGAAGACACCAATGAAGGAAAGCATGAGGGTTTGCATGTTAATGAGATTTACAGGACACTCTAAAAATCCTCAGGCAGTGCTTGGGAGAGTGGCCTGTGTCCTGCTGCTCTGCCCTGTCTCCTCTCTGGTCATTCTTTCTTCATCTTCTTTCTCTTTGTGTCAAGTTGATAGTAGTGCCCACAGAGATTTCTGCTGCTCAGACCTGTGAGGACCCTGGGACATGTCAGTTTGGTGGCAGGCTGAGCAGTGTCCCATGAGTGTCTGTCTCCACGTGGCACAGTGGTTACTGGTATGATGATGTACATAAGAAGAAGGGTAATAGTGGATAAACCCAGTATTATTTAACTAGAACTTAGCTGTGCAATCTCTTGGTTTTCTAAGCTGCTGAATGGACAGAGCTGAGGTGTTTCATAGTAATGTTGCCATGGTTCATATCCTGAAGTGCTGTTTCAACTGGATTATGGGAGATGAGGAACCATCCAGCTGACTCACACAATGAATGGGATGCTTTGTTTGCTTGTGGGGAGCATAAACATTTAAAGGAAATCAATAGATTTTTCTTTTTTTTTTTTTTAATCTTCATTACTTGGATGTCTTTAGATGCATTTGCTTTAAAATAATATAAAAATTTTGTTGGTTTATTGGTACACGTGGGTATACAATACAGCATCTGCTTTTATGAACTACCGCTGCATGTCATAAAATATTATACTGCAGTAATTTTAAAATAGATATTGAGCTGAAAACTTAATTTGCAATAACTGTTAATTAAAATATCTTTTTTTTTTTTTCTTTGTGAAACAACATTTTCAAAATGCATTAGCTTTTATATTCCCTTTTCATTGAAAATAGTCCTAGCTCCATGTTTAGGTCAAACTGGGAGCTATGTTTCAAAGCCTGCCAACTTTTTAGTCCCCTTAAAGGAAATTTTTCTGATAGGTGTTTACTGATG
>VZUA01014058.1:4639-17977 GCA_013401035.1 Horornis vulcanius
AAAAGCGAGGGGGAAATGAGCAAAGATTAATTCTTTTAAGAGAACAAAGCCTAAAAATAAGGTCATGAATGAAGGGGGCATAACATCCCTTGCAGATGACTAAGAGTTTATAGTTAATGTGTGGTGGTTTACACAGCCACAGAAAATAATACCTGTGGCCTCCCACACAGAGCAACAAAAGTGGTGTTGGTCGGCAGCACAACCAGCTGTGATGGGCTCCCACAGTGTCTGCTGGGAGCCCCACTCCAGTGCAAGGGGAAGATTACACAGTGCTTGTATCTTCCCTGGGGCTGCAACACAAGTTTTGCACAAAATAACTTTTCCCTCACAGTCATAGCCCTGGTGGGGGGCAGAGGAGATGTTCTCTGAGTGGGGTGGGATGCAATCAGCAGTTGTGTTGGCAGCAGCTGGGTTAAGTTTATGTGCAGGTGATGCCAGTGGTGAGCCCAGTGTTCAGAAGGGAAAGCACTGTTCACTCAGGGCAGCACACAGTGAAATTCCTGTCACCCTTCAGCCTGCAGGCAGAGAGGACTGGGAGGGAAAATGCTGCATCCAGCACTAAAGCCATGGAGCTTCACTGCTTTAGGAGCCTGAGGTCTCAGGGAAGAAGAGGAGCCATTGGCAGCTGAGTACAACTGGTGAAAAGGAACAACAGAACTCCTTCCACTTCCCCTTGAGCCTGGTGTTAAACGTGGGCAAATCACCCAGAGAACCTTTCAGAGACATTGGACACCACCAAGAGGGCTTGGGTTGTCAGTCCTTCCTGCTGTGACAAACTGCAGTGTGTGTGTGGCTCTGGGGACTTATATTTTCATTCCAGGTATTTGTGTTTACTTTTTTTCCTCTTTTTGCAAGCACTTTGAATCACTCAGGGAGTAATTTGTGGGTCTGAAATAACATCAGATCAGACCTTCTCACGGTTCTTCAATTCTCTGGGAGCCAAAACATGGGGGACAGAACAGATCTCACAGTATTTTTTGACACATAAATTGTACCCCGGGGAGGGAAGGGTAGAAGTCCATTAAAATATATAATCATAAATAATGAAATATTTAGGTTTAGGGGGGAGTTTCTGTCATAATACACAGGTTAAGGATCAAAGGCTGATGGGAATTCCTTTCCTGGTTCCATACATCTTACCTGCTATTCCCCAAGCTTCATTATTGTATTTACACCCCAAAAGCACACTGGAAGGTGCTAGCTATGGAAAGGACTCCCACATTTGTAGGGAAGATGTGATGGATCTGTACCTTGTGGAAATGCTTGAGAGCTACTTCAGTGTGGATTTTTGGAGGTTCCACTGTCTTCTCGTCTCAGCTTAAAAGGGTTGTTGCAAGAGGATTTTGACCCCTTTTGAAAGCAAAGAGTTCGAACTTGCCTTGTTTCCAGTCTTTTCCAGTGCTTTGTTTCAGAATAAAGCAGCAGATAAGGCATGGAGGGGTTTTGGATCTCAAGTGCAGCCTCAGCTGCAGGATGAGGGGGCAGTGAAATGGTTCCCCTGTGACAGTGGGTTTTAAAGCCCTTGTGCACACACAGCTCCATCTCACTAGAGAGAAAGGTAAGAAAGTGAAGACCTGAAAAAACCCACATTGAGCAATAATTCCCTAAAACCCCTCGTGCTCTGGAACAGCTAGGCCAGGGCTAGCAGCACCAAGCACAGCTCTGCACAGCTGAACAGGAGTACCCTGTGGAAATCTGGCATCATTTTGTGGCGCTGGAAAAGCACAGAGGAGTTTCACATATCTGGAGCCACAGAGAAGCCGAACTTTCCAATGTAAAACAACTTCAACATTTTTAATATTGTATTTTTGCAAAGTAGATAGGAAAAGTAAAGACTGTAGACTAAACAATAGCAGGAGTGCTAGAATTAGATGAGAGAAGATGCAAATAGGGAAAAATTGAAAAATAAAAAGAGTTATTGTGATGTTGAAAAAATGCAAGCATGAAGATATTGTAATTAAAAAGGTTTGATATTTAGGTCCTTTTATATAAAGTGACTAGAAAAAGTTTGAAAGCATAAAGGAGGAAGCATTATTAAGAGGCTGGTGAGACAGGCTGAGAGGAAAACATGGCAGGGAAAGGAAAGTAGGGGTGTATCAGACTGAAGAAAATCTGAAGAATCAAATACACTTTATGGCAGAAAACATTTTGCTTTCATCCCATTTCAGAAAGATGTCACTAAATTCTGTGACAACCAGCCAAGCTCCAGCCCTTGACCTCAGCATACTCAGCTTTTTACCAAAACCACCAGAAAAAAATTGCATGTTTCTGCAGACCTCTTTTCACTGAAGGTGTTAGTTCAGGATTGCCCCTATTTTTTAAGATCTTACCTTGACCTCTCCCAGGCACAAAGGGGCTTCAGCTCTTATGGAGCTCTCATTTAGTTTTCCCTAAGGTTTTATAAGCAGGGTGGCAACTAGGGTGTCCTTTCTTTCAGGCAGAATCTTTCAGGGCAGGAGCTGAAGCTGAACTTGCTTCACACCAGCCCGATGAGGAACCCTCTATGAGTGGATTTTGACATGTGGCACAGCCACGCTGAGGGCTCAGAAGCCTGGATTGCTGTTACATTTTGATGTGAAGCCATCAAATTCTCCCTTCTTTTCAGCAGTATGAAATTTCAAGCTGCTAACATTTTACATCACCGATACACAAAGCAAAAAAGCAAAAAAGCAAAAAAGCAAAAAAGCAAAAAAGCAAAAAAGCAAAAAAGCAAAAAAGCACTGCTCTATTTTTAAGCACCAGATAGAAAAAAATTGAACAGAGTTTTCATAAAACGTGGAAAATAACCTTGTAATATCTTGAGCTCTTAAGAAATTTGTGGAGGGCAATAACCCACTCTGTACTCATGCTCTGATCTCCACAGAGAGCTGACATGGGCACAAACACAGGCCATGCTGGAGGAGCAACCTGATGGGGGCAGGGGTGTGGGTTAAACTGTTGGTGATGGGAATCTGACCTCCCCATTCCACATATTTGGGAGATATCTTGCAGTAGATCCAATCCAGTGCACTGGGCTGAGAGCTTGTTAGCAGTTGAAATCCTTTGAATGCACCACTTTTGGTTGAAATTCCCCCAAAACAATGTTATTTGTACATTCCAAGGCTGTTGTGCATCTCAAATCTGAGCAGAGTAAATTAAGAGATTCAGGAGATTTCCTTCAAAAGGGGATTGTAAAAATGTTGATGTAGAGGTGTCTATTTTCCTAGTAGTTGGTTAAGAAAGCAGCCCAAATAACAGATTTTAGAGAAGGAAGGTGTCCTTGTCAAGAGGTGCACTGAAATCTGACCTGGCTTCCTAAGCTAGAGAAAAGTGACTTCTTAAATACCAAAGGTGTGATTGTGAGAACACAGCCCCATTTATCAGCATCAGGTTGTGAATATAAGTATGAATAATCACCAGAGTCATGCCATAAATACCCTGATTATATTCCCTACATGCAGAAATTATTGTTTCAGGCCTCATTCACGTTGTGAATATACTGATGAATAACTGTTAACTTAATTGTTTGCCTAGCAAAAATAGAAGACATCTCAGTCTCTTCCTTGTTTACTGAAAGAAGAGTTTCCATGAGCAAGACAAGCAATGAGTTTAGGTTTCTTTGCAATATGTAGCTTTCTGGCTCACTTGAAATCTAGGAGAGCTGCAGCAATGCTTTTTCCCTCAAAAAAGCACGTCTGGGAGGAGGAAAGAGTTTTGAAAGTCTTTAAATATAGGAGAAATTCTTTCAGATACCTGTAAGAGAGAAAAAACTTCCCTGAGGAGTGGAGTATCTGTTGTCTAGTACCAGAAAACTGAGCCCCTTGTACTCTGTAAGGGCACTGGCTGGGCTCTCTCCCTTCCTCTATCTCCCCCCCCCCATTTTTACAAAACCTAAAACCTTTGGGACCTCTGCTGTTTTATTGAATTTGGTCGTAATTGGCTGACAAGTTCCGATGCTATTGAAGGTGACTGACAGCTGGACACTGGCACATAGCAAAGTTTGCATAAGCCTCGTATTGTTTGGGATGTGCCCAGCAAATAAGCCTGGATTTTTCAAGTTTGTGAGGGGAGGTGTTATATTCCCCGTTTCTGGGGAAATTAACACTTTTAGACTGCTCCAGAGATTCCAGTTTGAACAAAGTAACTGTCCATTTGCACTGAAGCCACACAGATGCTCCTCCATCTGCCCATTGTCATGGCACCAAAAATGGGAATTCTTTGCCCCGGCCTCTGGCGTGTTTGCTCAGCCCGTGCAGCAGCGGGGTCTGAGCAGCGTCTGCTCAGATCTCTGCATCAAAGCAGGAGGTCACTGCGGTCAGCCAGCAGCCTTGGTTACCACCACACCCAGCCAAAGCATTCTTCCTTCTCCTCTGCTGACAGTCAAGGCTGACTCCCTGCATGTGACTCCCCCACCATCCCCTCCCCACCACAGGTTTCTGGTCTTGCACAACCGACTCTACGGATTGCGTGGGCAAATTTGTCACACTGCAGGGCAAGAGTCCCAGTAAACATTTCCCCTTTTCCCCATCCTCCCTCAACCTCTCCCCCCAGCACACGAGTGCACCCACCCACCAGAGATGCTGGAAGCTTTCCCCTGCCCTGCTTCCCCCAGGGAGCCAGGCAGGAAACATGCAAGGAGATATTTTGCAAAATCAAAAGGCTAAAGGTTGTCCCCTCAGGTCTGTTATAGGCAAAGAAACATGAGTTAATTTTTTAAGGGAGTTCTTGACAGCTAAGATGAGAATATATGTAATTTAAAGAGAAAGAAAATTGGTGGGAAGCAAATAGCACTTTGGAAAATCCTCAAAATGCAATGGATATCAACAGAATGTTTCTACCACTCTCGGGAAGTACTGCCAGCCCACATCTTTCTGCTAACTCCTAATGGGTCCATTAACTACTCCTAAATAATGATGGAAACCATATGGGTGCACAGGTGGTCTCTCAATAAATACCAAATGAATTCAGTATGATCACCATTAACACAATTAATACCCAGCCAATCTACAATGATGGAACTATTAAAATTAAGCACTACTATATTTCCTCAGTCCCATGGCAATTTTACAATGGAAACAAACAAAAGACTAGAATTAACTTTTTTTTTATTACAGTTATTTGGTTTTATTTACTTACAGGAGGATTTTAGGCTTCTGTGCAACCTGCTGTGTCTGTGCTCCGTGCATTTTGAGTTAAGTTTTGACTCTGAGAAGAAATAATTTTGGGAGAAATAATTTTTAAAATATCTGTTTGTTTATTTGGGGGGGAAATTACATGTATTTGGGTGTTGAAGCACAGTGCTTCCTACTTTCTGCAAAAGGCTGTAAACACAAGTAATGAATATAAGATTGCTACAGCTGCTCTTTTTATCATCTACACTGTGAGTTCATCGCTGTTCCCTGATGGGACTATCAGTGTGGTCGAGATTTTAATTTTAATTTTTTTACATTAGTACTGTTCCAGCATATATGGTGGTCCCCCCAATTGTCAAAGGAAGGGGAATATATTTGCACGTGACCTTCTGTAATGAAACACCTGATGGAGGCCCACTGCTGTTACGACATTTTGGCTTTCCAAAAAAAGGAAGAATTTGGTTTATAATTTTTAAGCCAGGACTAGTAATCTGGTTTAAGTAATATTCAGCCTCCCTTTTCATGCTTCCCTTGAAATCACTAGCTAAGCTCCCTAGAGCTGAGCAAGGCTGTATCAGTTCCAAAGCCTGTGTGGTCAAGCACAGGTCAGATTGAACACCCTGGGGTTTATCCATTTTGACAACCAATGGAAAAAAAGACATTCTGAAAATTTGTACCTGCTTGTCTCCAGAGCCTCTTATATATGAATCACCTAAGCCTGGTTTGTGGCAGAAGATTTAGAGAGAAATATTTTGGATCTTCTTAACCGTAATGAAGTTGGTTCTGTTCAGCAGAGCAGTGGGGTCAGGGAAATGTTGACGACAGCAAAAAGGGAATATGGCAAAAGTGTGACTTGAAATCAGTGCATTTCACCACCGAGGCTTGTGAGGGAAAAGCAGTGGCTCATCAGTTTCATGGGGCAGCTCGATGGCAGTTTCAGGCTTGCCAGGTTAAAGGAGAGATTTCTCAATGTGTGGGTGCAAGTCCAGTTCTGAAAAAATGTAAAAGGCTCCTTTTTTATGGTGCAGCAGTGAATGAGATGGATCCTTTGTTCTGTGGCTGGAGAGATCCCAGGAAATCTTGAGTTTCAGGATGGACTTCTGGATCTGCTCTGCTGGACTGGGATTTCAACCTTACACTCTCCCCGGGGTATTCAATCCTTGCAACTTCTCTCTGCTCAGATTGGACCTATCTGGCAAAATCAAAAGGACCCACGCAACCCCAAACTGCTTATGATTACACTTGTGGTTGCTATTTTTGACAACAAACCCTTATTTCTCTTCATTGCACCAGATTTACACCCAAGGAAGATTTCCTCAGAATGTTCTGTGTGAGGTAGGGAGAGCCGTGTACTTGAAACTTCCCTGAAGTTCTATGAAATATGTTACATGTGGAGCACAAAGCTCATTTCACAATTCCTTGCTAACTTTTCTAATAAACTGTCTCACATCTATTGCTCTTGAGTGTTTCTGATTAACTCCAAGTATCGATGCTCTTGTTCTTGAAGAGACAAGTCTGTGTTTCTAATTTGAATAACATAATTTCCAAGTGTATTAAGGTAAATAAGGAAAATGCACTCTTGTTCCAGAGCTCAGATGCCCGTGAAGTTATTCATCAATCTCTTTTTCATTTAAATTCAGACTTTAATTTGTGTTTCAAATGCAGATGAGGGCTTAATTAAATAAAAATTCAGCAGATGGTTTCAAATTCTCTGTTCAATTTACATTTCTTGTACCTCTCTAAGTGCTGGACTTTATCTTTGGAGACAGAAGCATTGCTATTAGACCTCTTCCTTTAATCAAATGTGTAGGAATTGGTAGCTGGGACTATCTAAAGGAATAAATTAAAAATGAATTACCAAATCTGAAAAGCCTCAACTTTGTGTTTCGATAAATTTCCCAAACCTTTTCTGAACCATCATGGATTATCAAAACTCAAGCATGTATCAGAGATATTGTTCTTTTTCAGTTAAAAAAAAAAAGAATTTGAAGCGTAGGCAGCCTTTACCTTTAGGCTTTATGATATCTTTGATTATCGACAAGAAGTTAATTTGACAGAAGTGCCAAATGACATGGGGGAAAATCTCGCTAAATATTTTTGGTCTCTAGAAAAAGTTGCTGTTATTCAAGCTCAGCACAGGAGCTGAGTGACTCTGAGTGTGTTTTGTTCTATCTGAAGTTGTTCATTATTAAGGACTGTGAAAAAGTAAAGGAGAGTGATAAGCAAAATTACAGGATAAAACCCTTCTATTATCTCTGAATCAGGACTCTGCCTATTGAATAAGTAAATATGTCCCATCCTTCTCTGACTGGCTCGCAGGAGAAAATTGTTTTCTTCTTCAGCAGTTGCCTCCTTCAGAGGAAATTATAAAGGAAAGGAAAACACATCTTGTCCATTAATGTGACTTTTGAGGTGGGGCTATAAAATACAAAAATCTGCTTTTCTTCCCCTACTTCATGTGCCTACTGTTGCCCATGACCTGGCCACACACTCCCTGGTAAAACTGGGCAGCATTTCTTCTTCTCACTTTAGTTTCCTGTTCAGCAGTGATTTACAAGCCCACGTACATTCACTCTGTCATACAGGCTTTTCTACCTCTGCATAGCTAACCATATCACTGTATTACTCAGAGCTAACTCATAAATTGCTTCCTTTCAACTTCCTTCCTTTGCATATTGTGCAAGGGGAGCAGCCCTGCGGCGGGGCCGTGGATGGGGATTCCAATTTTACACCCTGCAGCTGTAAATCTCCATCCCTGCCCAGCCCACAGGCTTCATTTATTTATTTTGAAATAGCCCCAGCGAATCTGACAATATTTGTGTATTTCAGCAGCCTGGGGAAAAAGAAATCCACCCCACCTCTCCCTTAAAAGAGATACCCCCTTGTGAGTAATAAAAACTTGAATAAAAAGTTAGTTGATGCGTTGCAGATGTCTCCAAAAGCTGAACACTGGGTGGGCACAGTGGAACTGCCAGGTATAGGGAAACAAAATTTGGGTCAGAGAAGCAATTTCATGGCTGCTAGAACTGAATGTGAGTGCAAAGGGTGCTGCAGGACCCAGCTGGGCTTTGTGCTTAGGCAGAGCTGCAGCATTTCAGTTGTGTGGCTGAATCAGGGCTCTGGTTTATGTTTGCAGCTACTAAAATGTCCTTATTTGTTCTGTCTGGGCAAGTATTCCTTCTGAACAGGGGAAATGTTATCAGCTTGGCTCTCCTCGTGAGATTTCTAGTATCTGTGGGTACATGCAAGAAAGCATTTCACAAAGCAAGTTCCTCTTTTGGGATCATGGGATTTGAATCGCCTTCTGCGGCCCTTGATGTTCACATCTGCTGGTTGTATGTTTGAAGTTCCAGTTTGGACCTGCTCTGGGCTCAGATAAAAGAGGAAGAGCATGATGTTGCACTGAAGGAGGGTGCCTGACATGAAATCTTGAGCAGTCACTTGTTGCAGGGGGCCATGCTTTGTCCTTGTCTTAGAGGAGGAGCACACATTTGGGGAGCTCCAGGACTCCAGGCTGCTCAGAGGTCCAGGTTTCTACCAGAGTCAGAAGAATCTAAAAGAATTGTCTCCTTCTCAAGCCAGGATGCAGATAAAAGTGTCTTATTTGGAATGTGGGAGGACAGGGGATTTTCAATGTCTTGGTAGTAAATTGTTTAAGTGTAATAAACTGCACAGCAAAATGAGTGCTTGCCTTAATTCCAACACTCCTCATTTCCCAGTTAGCTCAGAGCAGGCACACTGAAAAAAATCAATGTTTTCTCCTTACACTGACTGTGCTAAGAGCACAAACATGCAGGGCTGGGGGAAGCTCACAGGCAGTTGCTGTCAGCTGTGCTGTGCGTGCTTAAATGAGGATCAAGACCTGGTGGAAAAGAATTGAAGAGTTCTACTGCTCCTTGCCCTGTTGGGAGAACATCATTGCTCTGCATGGCTAGAAATCTTCCTCTCTCCATCATATTTCTGTTTGGGTTTGAGTTATTTTGTGGCTGATTTTGTTTCTTTCTCAGTTAAGGCTGTAAAACCTTTATTCTTTCCCTGGCCCATCACTGCCTGCAGTCACAGCCCACGTTACCTGCTGGGGTAGCACACACAGTTTTCACTGGCATTTCTTCCTGTGTCTGATTTTTCATTTGACAACTTTTTCTATCTTTACAATATAATCAACTGTTTTGGCTTCTTGTTGACGTTAAAAAAGAGCAGGAAAGATAGATACCTTAATATTTCTGAAAAGAAAGATGGTCAGTTACTGATACCTTCACCAATTTTCATGCAGCTCCTGCCAGCTAAAATTCTGAGCAATTAAATTTGTATGAAAATGGAATGGAAAAAAAGCTGAGGGTAAACTGATTTTGCTCAGTACAGGACAGCTTAATTTTGGAAACAGAAGTGTGAGAGCAGTTGTGATGCCAAGAGAGACTTTCTGAGGTAAAAGTACTTTTTTCCATTGAACTTTTTCCATGATCTCTTGATAGAAATGTCCCACTCTGGAAAAAATGAGATCAAATAACCTATTTGATTCTTGAAGAAGCCATCAGTGCAGATATGGCTAAATTTGGAATGACTTCTGTTGCAAAAAGAGATTTTGGGAGCACCATCAATCTATGGAAAAGAGGGAAGTGAAGATATTCACTGCTGGATAAAAATAAGCTACTTGAGCAAGCGATGGCACAGTCTGTTGTGGTTTTCTTTCACGTGATACCTTGAAGAGGAATTAGAGATGACTTGGAAAAGGCAAGGTAGGGCAAAGCCCCTCAGAATGATTCATATCATTTCAAGATGACCTTTTTACTTATGTGCAAATCTTCTGTACGTTTGACGTGAGCCCAGAGGAGGGAAGGGACAGTCTGTCTTGTGCCAGTCCCCTGCACACAGAGCCCATGAATCAAAAAAATGGGTTTTGTTCCAACTTCAGCCACACTGAAGTGTATTAGCCTAGTCTGGGTCAAATGTTTTTAGCCCAGATTGCCTGCAATATATATGTACACAAAATTCTTAACCGCCTGCCTTCCCCTGGTGTTTCCAGAGCAGAGAAAATATGTGGTTTAGACATCTGAAAGTTCCCTTGGAGGCATGAAGAACCACACCAAATCATGGGCAAATACATCCCCTTCCTGCCTGTCACAGAGGGAGAGGGGAGTTCCTGGTGTGGACTTCACGGGGTAGAAAGGTAAAGCTCTCATCATTGATGGATGCAAGAAGCCAAAGGGAATCAGGAGGTAAGAAGATAAAAGCAGAGCTCACAGAGACTCCACAGCTGGAAGCCAACCTGCAGTAACCCAGGCAGACACTGATCTGACCTCAGAGCATCTTGGAGAGGCTGAAGAACTCCTGGTATTCTACCAGGGCTCTGCAGCCTTATTTCCTTATTTCCAGTTTCTTTCTGATTTCAGCCAAGAGCAAGGGGCTTTTTCTCTTTGTGAATAATACTCAAACATTTAATCCAGTGGGTTATTCCTCCACATGCCTTGGGTTTGTGTGCGTGCACACACGAGTGTTCTCGCACATCAAGCAAATGCACAGGAGGCAGGGAAGAAAAGAGGGATGGAGGCAAAGTGGGTCCAGTGTAGGAGCTGTACCCTTGTGAAAGACAAACCAGAGACTGTGTGTAGCCCCCAGATCACCACAAAATGTGTTTATCCCCCTTAGAAGCAGCAAGACCTAAGCCCACATGCAGATCCCACAAACCTGGAAGCTCATAATGGTTCACAGTGAACTATTGGGCATTAGAAGAAAAAGGTTTGAACATCCAAGGGCTTGGCCTGGCTAGGGCAGCCTCTTGCTCTGCTGCACTGTCGGCTGTGAGACTGTCAGCCTTCCCCCAGGGCTTTGGTCTGGCTTTCATCAGGAGGTCTGCAATCAGAAGGAAACTAAAAATCAGAAAGAAAATCCAAGATGGCAGCTGGGGTGGCTTTGCTGGGTGAACAATGCTCCTCTCAAAGATACAGGACAAACAATTAAACATTTTCCTGCTGTTCTGAATATCCCATTCCTCTCTCAGAGGGTGGGTCTGCTTGTACTCTTGGCTACACCCGTGCTCGTCCCACTGGAGAAATGAGAACAAGCTCTGGTGTTCTAGGGCTGATCTGTGCATCTTTTACTTACTCCAGTGAAAACACTATTAGCCCCAGCATTTCAAATATCAAAAGATACTGAATAAATATCTTTTTCCCCAGTCTAAATAAATAAAATAAATAAATAAACAAATAAAATAAATAGGCTTCTATGTATTTGCTCATTGTTTCTGGAACCTCCACGATGACAGTTTTGATGTCTCCCTCTGTAGCAAAAACAGCCTACAATCTCAATTACTGAAATAAATGAAGACTCAGATTTCTGGGTAGATGAAGAAGCTGGGGACTCTCTGAAAGGGCACTGCACCCCACAGCTGCCAGCCTGACTTCTCTGTGCCCCTGGGTATCACGTGGAGCCGGTGTAATTCCCCCTGCTGCTCTGCATGGCACTGCAGAACACATCCTGCAGCCCGGGGACAGGGAAAGGGGGACCCTGGGCACACAGCCCTGCACTCAGTGCCAGGAATGGGGCATTTCCCCCTGCCAATTACAGCCTGCAGCACCAGCAGCACAGTCCTCAGGCACCAACCACTGCTCCCTCCTCTGTCCTCTCTCCATCTGAAGAAAAGACAAAACTCTTCACCATTTCTCCTTCTTCTTCTTCTTTTCTCCCCCACAAAGAAGAACTTGCCAGGTCTGCATCTTTTTTCCTGAACAGTTTCCTCTTTCTGATGTTAAAAGCATCTGCTGGTCAGCTCAGTTCCATGCTGAGATGTCAACTCTTTTTCAGCCCTGTGGCTGCACCAAGGCGTGGCAACAGCTCCCAGGGCACCAGAGGATGCTGTGTGTGGAAACTGTCTGTGAGGAGCAGGACAGCTCTGCTCTGACCAGGTGAAACCAGGGGCTGCTTCTCCCATCCCCAGCTCACAGCCCAGCACGGACTCACCCAGAGGAAAAGCAAATCTGCCTCTGGTTCTTGTGTATCTGTTGCAGGGTTCATTGGCCTTTGAGCTGGAGCTCTGCACCTTGCTGACCTGCTTGCTTGGCTCCCAGGTGGGACCTGGCTCAAGTCCTAAGCACGCTCAGGTTGGTACCCAGCACCTCTCGTGGTATTTGACCGATTCATTTGTCCCACAGCTCAGCTGGATGCACAAACCAGTGCTGGGGCTGGGCACCAAGCAGCTAAAGAGGAGTGGAAAACAGCAGCAGCAGGATTCCCTCAACACAACTGAAGTCATCTCAGCCCTTTCACAAGGGTGATTCAGCTGTAGATGAAGCATTAAAGCTGTATTGGAAATAGCTTTTGTTTCCCAAATAGATGCTTGAAGTTTTGATTGGGTTTTTTTCTTCATCTAAATCAGGATGAAAGGGAAAAAAAATTGAAATTTCTTTGCAGATCTGTGATTTAAACATAAGGGGACAGGCTGGGCCAGCAGAAAGATTCTTTTTTTTGTGTTGACCCTTTTTTCTTTTAAAATGACTATACATTAATGTGAATTTCAAACGCAAGATTCGTTTCAAACAGAAAATGGAAATTTTGCTTTTTAAAAACATAGAAACCACACCTATTGTTTTCTTCTAAATATCTTTTAAAGACAGGAATCAGAAACCAGCCCTTTCCCACAAAAAGGTCTGGTTTTCACTGAATTTGCATCTTTGACTGAAAGCCTTGTTTCAAAGTCTTGAAATTAGACCGGGGTGAAGCAGCATTTATATCTAATTGGCCTGAAGGAAGAAGAAAGCTCTGTGGGTGGGATCCATCTCACCTACTTACAGGTGTTTAGTCTGAATTATACGTCAAGATAATACATTATATAATAATATATTGTCTAAATTATATGTCAGGGGCACCTCCAAAAGGCTTTTCTCTCTATCCTGGTGGTACAAAGTGCCCAGAGAGGTGGTTTACACTCAATATCACCTTTTCAGTGGTTAAAACTACATGGAAGAAATCCTATCCTCGCTGTTNNAGAAATCCTATCCTCGCTGTTCACACTCTGGCTGAGGAGGGAAGCTCAGCATCACAGCTCTGATGTTTTCAAGCTGGAGCATGTTAGGAGAAGAAAAAGGAGCCAGGTTCTTCATCAGTTTTTCAAAAAGGAGCCAGATATTTTTAGGTGACAGAAAGTAGAACAGTTTTGTGAAGAATTAATCAGCTGAAGGAACACTGGTTATTTCCATGGTCAGGTAAAACTTTAAAAATCTGATTTTTTTTT
>VZUA01014089.1:10836-25385 GCA_013401035.1 Horornis vulcanius
CGGCCCCCGAATCCCTCCCGGTGCCTCCCGGAGCTCCGGAGCCCCTGCGCTCCCCCGCCGCCGCCGCCGCCCCGAGCACCCACCAGCCCCGCACCATCCATGGCAGTGCCAAGCCTAACTCGTCCGGCGGGAAACACCCTCCTCTCCCCCGCGGCGCTTTACGCCTTTGGGCCCCTTAGCTCGGACGGGGCCGCGCCGCCCCGGCTGTTTCCAGCCGGGCAGTACTGGCGCCGCACCGGCAGGAAGCGCGGCCCGGCCAGGCCCGACGCGTTCCCATGGCGACCGCGGCTGCCCCGGCGGCCGGGGTTCGCTGCGGGAAGGCTCCGCTTCCCGTCCCGGTCCCGCCGGCTCGCTGCCCGGGAGCTCGGGCCGCCCCACAGCCACTCTCCCCGCAGGGACTCCGCCCCCCGCAGCGCCACCGCCCCCATTGCCCGCCCCCGGCCCCGCAGGCGGAGCACGGCGGCCTGTGCTGCTGGCCTCGGGAGCGGGGAAAGGCGGTGGGTGCTTTCTAGGGAATACTTGTGAGAAAGGGGGAGGAAGGACGTCCTTTTGATGAAAAAATTAAGCTCTGGAAGGTGGTTTTTAATGATGTGAAGACTTTTTCTCATGAGAAACAAACAAGAAATCACAAAACTCCTTACGCCCACACGCCGCGCCCCCAAATACGAAAACAGCACGAACAAAACTCCACAACAACCTCGGAAAAAAAAAAAACAAAAAACAAAAAACAAAAAACAAACAAACAAAAAAAAACACCAAAAAACGCAATAAAACCTCCAAACAAACAAAACTCCCCCAAACCCCCCAAACCAACCGAAGCCCAAAAGCTTAGGTGGATGCTGTAGCCTTTAGCTTTTGGAATCTCAGGCAAACCAATTTAGCAAAATCCCTAAGCATTACTCCAGGCAAACTCAGTTCACGCTACACTTTTAAATGTATAGCGTACATCGTGTGACAGTATTTTTATGTGATACGTTAGGATTAAAGCAACTTCTTGTCACTTTTCTTACCCTTCGAACTGTTCCAGTAGAGCAGCAGCCAGGGTTGTTACGGACACTGTCAGGAAGAACTGGGAATGTTCCTGACATTGTTCCCATTCAACGCCACTGGAGGAAAAGAGGGGGACAGCTGGGCTTCAGTGGTAAATGTGGAGAATTTATTTAAAGTTTAAGGGTGGGGAAACATCAGCTCTGCAAAACCACTCAACACCTGATGAGGCTGATTTTTGTCTGTGCTGGTTGTCAGTGTCTCTTTGGAAACTAGAATTTTCTTCTCAGGCAGAAGTTTCAGTATTGTTCCACGTGTCATCTCCTTCACTGGCTGGAGTGTGAACAAGGACTGTTGTCATGGGGGGTGGGAATTGAAGAGAAGTTCTTTAAAAATGTGGTGTTGTCCTAGAGATGTTGGTCACACCACCTGTGCTTTCACCAAAAATGGTTAATATCCTCCTGAAGACTGGATATAATAGCTGTTGTTTATCCATTATGCCAAAAATTCCTAAGTGTTGCATGTTGAGTTTTTTTCAGTTTTAGATGTTGATAGGATTGGCACCAGCTCATACAGTATTCTAAACACAGAGTTGTTTGAGGGATTGTGAGCAAATCTGTAATGAGTTGTTAAATAGAAAATTAACTGTACGAGTTAAGGAATTATTTCTGGAGTCACTGGAACAATTTTGCAAGTGAAAAAACACTTGTTCTTTCCTGTGCATGCTCAGCATGCCAAAGTAAAAGAAAATGGGCTATTTAATGTAAGAGTTTGATGTTCACGCACCACTTACCTTGCCTGTTGTCACGGCCATTGTGTCTCAGTTTCTCTTTTAATCTACCCAGTTTTGGAAGCCATAACATTATATTTGGGTCAATCACAGCTAATCATGCCCTGACTGCTTGTAAGGACTTGTGAAGCTCTTGGTCAGTCTCAAGGCAATTTGATAATCTTTCATCTCTAGAGGTATAAAAATTAACTTAGTTCAAGGTTTGTTAAATGGGAATGAGTATGAAGGGGAGAGGGTGCAAGGAAAAACAGACTGAACGCAAATGCTCTGGCTGGTGAGTCAGCACACAGAGCTTTGCTGCTTTTTTCAGGCAAAAAAAAAAGTGGTAGGTAAGTGACAGGAGAGTGTGGAAAAGTTGCTGTGGCAGTCTAGGAGGAGTGGAGACAGACCAGGAAGTTGTGGAGAAGAGCTGGGACTGTTATCCCAGAATGAGACATGTTTGTAAGAAACAAGAGTTGCTTAATTATCTTAAATTATATAAGCTTGCATGGGTGCCATGCATGTCACTGGAGCTGCACACCTGAAGGTGGTAAAAAGTTTCCTGCTCTTGCATAAGATACATTAGATGTAAGTTGGTGGTTTCAGACATTTTTGTGGGAATATTTGACTTTTTAGTAGATGCTGTTCTTGAGACTGTCACATAACATTGGGCTATGTTGTCACACAATTAGGGAGAATTATTTAGAGACTTAACTGGATACTGTGTGTGCTTCTCTTACTGCAATAAAATATGAGTACAAATGTTGGACCAGCTGAAACATCCAGACTTTCTCACTATTACCTACATTTTTTTACCTCTGGATGTTTTTTGCGAAGTCTTGGTAAGACTAGTAGACCTTTTTTGCCTTTTTGTTTTCCAAGTTGGTTTTCTGCTTCTACATAGAGAGTCCTAGAATGGTTTGGGTTGGAAAGGACTTTAAAGATCATTCTGTTCCAACATCCTGCAATAACCAGGGAACCTTCTACTCTCCCAGGTTGCTCAAAGCCCCATCCAACCTGGCCTGAAACATTCCAGGGATGGGGCAGCCACAGCGCCTCTGGGCAGCCTCTGCCAGGACCTCGCCACCCCCACAGGGAACAATTTCTTCCTAATATCTAACCTAAACCTCTTTCCGCATCATAAATAAACCCTGAATGTTGATTGGGTTTTGATAAATTTAAGAGATTGAGCATGTTTAAGTCATGCAAAGATGAATATTTTGTCTTAAATAATTTTTGCAGATGTTGTCTTCATTTTTTCAACTCTTTAATGTGACAGTTAATATCAGCAATTAATTAATGTGGCAAAAAATAGCACAAGATTTCATTATGGGGTCTCACTTCTGATGTGCTGTTTTCATCCTGGCTCTTCAGTCAGTACAGTGAGAAGAATTTTTTTTCAAGTGATTTTTTCTGTCAAGCTCAAAAGAGTGGTGAAAGAGAACATTCGGAGTTTTGTCTCTTACGAACAACTGAGATAAAATAATTTGTTCAACTTTTAACAATGTTGGACTTCTTTTTTAATCTAGATATTAAAAATTTAAAAATCCTTGGAAGTGATATGATTATTTTAAAATTATTAATGGATTTTTTTTTTTAAGAGAAAGGGGTCAGAGATCTCAGAATGTTGAGTTCTTCCAGATTTTGTTTTAATTGGATGAGATTTGTCAACAGTAAGAATAAAGTTTTGTCTCCCAGGAGATGTGCATATGATAGACTAAATGTCATAATGATGTGAACAAATGAGATGTAACATGCACGGAAAATATATGTTTTCCATTAAATTTCCACAGAAATGATTGAAAATGTCTTGGGAATTATTTAAGCAATTTACAATATTGTTTAAAAAGGTACATCTGGGCACACTGAGTACAGTCTTTTGTCGTTCATTAGCAATGTATTTAATGAGGGTTTTTTTAAGTGATAGATAGTTAAGGTAACAGACAAGTGACAGATTGTTTGTCTTTAATGATTTCCCTATTTCAGGCCCATTACAAAGCAATTAGAAATCTGACAGCATTTTTACTCTGCATTACTGATCATCTAAAGTGATGAGAAATGAGAGGTGATGAATATTAATTGTATATTTTCATATAATTATCATAAATTATTACCTTGTCTAGTGCACTGCAGGTGGAGTAAAATCAATGGATGAAAATGGATGAAAATTCAGTCAAATATGATAATTTGAAAGATTTCATGACTTAGTTTTTGTCTTTAAAGTACAGTGTCAATCAGTCTAAACCAGGCATGCATTAACTGGGGGAAATACAAAGATACTCTTACCTTTCCTTGCTTTGCTAGCACTGAGCAGCATGGCTTTTACTCCTGTGCCCTGTGACAAATTACTTACCTCTCTTTTTTAGCCTGCCAAATTTACCCTGGATTTTATCTATCCCTCTCCAACTTTTTGCCGTAAGTATTTACACATTGTTTGAGCTTTGGAATATGCAACTCCTATAATTTACAGCACTTAATTTTATAATGCATCTCCTTAATTTACAGCATAGTGGAAAAACTGTTAAAACAGGTCTCAGATTCTCCAAATCAGGTATCTAGGCAGTGTGGCCAGAGTTGGTGTTTTTCATGAGAAAATTTGGTTGAGATGAGTTACTCAATATCACTTTAGGCTTCTAAGACAGCAACCAGAATGATATACCATTTATCTGGGATGGTAGACCTTACCCATGAGAAATTTTTTTTTTTTTTTTCCTCATTTCCCTGCACATTCTGGCTCAGAGAATTGAGCAAAATGGATGAACCATAAATAAGAAATTATTCGTGTTGCTAAGTCTATCAGGGTTCATGTATTTGAAGTCAGATGAAAACTACAAGTGCAAGTCTGTATTTTCATCTTGATTTTCAACGCTTGACTTTGCAAACTGGATAATTTTAACAAATTGCATTCAAAAACTCACTTTATTGTCATATTTTATCTTCCAATGTTAGTAAGAAAGAATAGGGTTGGAGTGCTTTCTTGTGGTGGAAAACTTCACAATTGTATTAATGTGGTTTCTTCTATGAGCACAAAGCCAGGGTTAAACATGTACTTAGCTTTATCTCTGGTAGTGACCAGTGGAGGAACAAAAGGGTAGCAAAAACAGCATTAGTGTAGAGAAAACCTCCAGGTGTTAAATCCTCCAAGATGTGTATTTTTCATACATGGAATAAATTCTGTCCTGGCCTAATAATCTGTAGTTACCAGCACACTGTTGGTCAAAAATGAGGGTCTCATTCATCAGTAAGCTGCCATTACTTTGTCAGTATGGTATATTCTAATCCCCATTTTCATCATAATGGGATTTCCTTTGGGATATTCTCATGCTATAAAAGGCCTCATTCACATCCTGAGTGCTTGTTGATGGAAAAGGTAGCACGTTTAGGCTGTACTGCCATGCCCTTACTGCTGAGGCCTCATGATCATCCTAAGGAATCTTATTTATTCTGTCTGAAGTCAAGATCCAGCTCTTCAAGTGTAGATTTTACATACTTAAATATCAACTTGTTTTTTTTCCCGGCTCTATGCCACTACACGCTGTAGTAACTGCTTTCAGATTGTGTCACTTCAATCTGGTTTTGTCATGTAGGCCCAGTAGAATTCATTAACAATGTGTTCCATCATGCTCTGAGAGGCTGTAAGAAACTCTGTGATACACGTTGTTCTCAATGTCCTTCTGCACCTCTGAAAGCAAAGAGTACCATTTTCCTTTCCTTTTGTCATGTCTGTCACAAAACACAAAAGAGTTTTAATATCCATCCACTCTCTCAGTACTGCATTACAGCTATGCCTGTATTGCACATGGGTTTTTCAAACAACAGGACCTGTTTTCTTCTCCCTCTTGTGCGTATGTTCACATTCTGCGCAGTCATGTGCTGCTAACCATGTGCAAAGAGACGCGTTGTGTCATATTCCTGCTTTTTTAAAATTCCTGTGATGAAAAGACTGAATAAGAGTCCTTTTTTGATACACCTTGATCTTTATTCTGATGAATTTAAACCAAATATTCAGATGTTTGATTACCCTTATCAGAAATGGGTCTGTTTAATGTCAATTTTGTTACTTGCTAATGCAAAGTGCAATCAATATACACAAAGGCAAGGGAGCAGCAACTGTGGTGTGCTTAAGGCTTGTAAACATAACAGATTGACAGCATTTCACAGTTTATGTTAAAGCCAGCTTCTTCAGAAAGGTAATTATAAAATTAAATATTTAATTCTGATGTTTAGATTATTCATTTTATTTTAATTGGCGCTTTCCAAAATAGTTGGAGATAGAGAGATGGAGAGATAATAGTTGTTGAAGAAAAGCACTGGGCTAATTGGCTTTTTGCTTATTTTCTTTAAAGATACAGTTTATAATTTATCATAGTTTTGATTAACATATTTCTATTATGTGAATTCTTTTAAAGACTGAAGTACTTTCCAAGTGAAACAACAAGGAGTAAAGCCCTTTTAGTATTGCAGGGAAGAATATACCTGCTGTACCTCAAAACCATTTCATTTAATAGTCTTATATTGCATATATTTTTCAGTCTTACCTCAAGGAAAACTTTTGTCTCTTCAGTTTGAACTGAAAGGTGTAGCTTGAAGATACATCTGTGCTGATCCAAGGACCAGTTGCCACTGAAAGTGACAAAATTCTCCTGCCATTCCTTCTTCATTTGCTTCATTCATGAGCTCTTGCTGCCTTTGCATGAGCACCACTTCTTGTGTGACCACACAATGAAATAGTTCATGAAGACAGAGGGGCAAAAACTTAATTCTGCCAAAAGATTGATAACTTTCTTGTAATTTAGCTCCACTAAACGGATTTGTCCAGTGTCAGTGTCAGCGCAGAGAAGATGGCTGGACATCTTGTCCAGGACAAGGGGAAGAGTAGGCAGAGGGGAACAAGCCTGCCCGTTTGGATGTCACTTAGCCATTAGACCACATTACTTCTTCATCAAATTGGATGCTGAGCTAGGCTGTGTAAAGTTCATAAAAGTAAGCACAGGATAAACAAAGCTGGTTTAAGATAATGAGTATCACCAATGTATGTTTAAAGGTTAAGCTATATAAAGGAGGAATAGTCTGTCATATCAATGATACCAAGCCAGTCAAGCGGAAATAAATGTTACTGAATAAAATTTGCATTTCTTTCTGATTTTTGCAAATGATACTGATATTATCCAATATTAAAATTACATTTCAGCAGTAGAGTTGGCTTTTCTTTTGGCTCAGAATTACTCTGCTCTGCTTCACTACTTTGTTGTTACCTTAATGTTGATTGGTGGGGGAGGATGTTTTCCATTGATATTTCAGAGAAGTTCAGGCCTGATTGTGTTAGGCACTGTACAGAAATATCATTAACAAAATCCTGCCAGCAAAAAACCCAAGTCAATCAAGTGACCAATCTGTATCAATCAATTATAGGTAAAATATTAGATTCTATGTATGTCCAAAAGCCATTGTCTTAGGTTTTTGTAAATTCTGACCTGGACTGAGGCAATTTATCTGAAGGTCTAGTGCAAACTTATTTTCTCCCAAATTACAAAAAGAAAAAAGACTCCTTCCTACTAAAAGAAAAAA
Organism: Horornis vulcanius; assembly: GCA_013401035.1. Classification (NCBI taxonomy): domain Eukaryota; kingdom Metazoa; phylum Chordata; class Aves; order Passeriformes; family Scotocercidae; genus Horornis; species Horornis vulcanius. The sequence goes on from VZUA01014089.1 coordinate 18,161, forward strand.
AATACTTACACATCTCCTGATTTCTTAGTGATGTCTTGGTAGAAGCAACTCTGTATTCAGCAGCTGTGTTTCAATTTCAATATGGGTAGAGGAGATGGAGGGCGGCATGGAGAAGACAAGAAGAGAAGAGATGGATTTATTGAAAATTTGTATGACTTGATAGTATAGATAACTGTACATATAATCAGATTAATCTCAATCCCCAAAAAGTTAATTGCTCTACTTATAACTTCCAGATTTCCCATTCAATTTCTAATTTTGCTGCTCCAGAAAAGAGAAATACACAAAGTATAGAGAGATTCCAAACAAAACTGCCCGAATATCACCATGTTCTCAAAAGCTGTAGAGAAAACAATGACACAAAGTCATATCTCTTTTTTTAATCAATATTTGATCATCAACCTTAACAATTAACAAAAAGCTTTTGCTTTCATTTTATGGCAAACAACAGAAGTCTAATAAGTACTCAGGAAAAATGCCATATGGCATGTGCATCACAAAAAAAGCAATGAGCTCTAAATTTTGCAAATGTCTTTGTGCCACATGGATGCACAGCCTGTATTAGCAAAAAAAAAAAGGGATGGGCAAAGTCATGAGAACTTTTCACTCATGTCATTTGTCAAAGATATTTAGTTTGCTGTTGTGTCATAAATTGTAAAAATATAATTAAGTAAATATTTTGCTATTGTCAGTCTCAAAATAAGTATGAGGAGATGTATAACATTTAATATCATTTTATACTTTCTCTGTTTGATGTACCTTCAGTTTCATTCAAGTTAAAGGAAAAATAACTCAAAACCCTGCAGATATACTGATTTTCAACTTTCATCTTTATTTAAAATTCTAGCTCTGAAAAGTGCAAATCCTTCATTCTGGATCCATCTGCCCCTGACTTAGTGGTCCTGGAATCTAAAACAATTTTGTCTTCTCACATTTCTTCATCTCTAGATACCAGTTCTTCCTTTTTGGTCAGAAAACAAACTGGGCAGGAGCAGGGATGGGGCTGTGCCAGGGCAGATCCCGGGATGCAGAGCAGGGATGGGGCTGTGCCAGGGCAGATCCCGGGATGCAGAGCAGGGATGGGGCTGTGCCAGGGCAGATCCCGGGATGCAGAGCAGGGATGGGGCTGTGCCAGGGCAGATCCCGGGATGCAGAGCAGGGATGGGGCTGTGCCAGGGCAGATCCCGGGATGCAGAGCAGGGATGGGGCTGTGCCAGGGCAGATCCCGGGATGCAGAGCAGGGATGGGGCTGTGCCAGGGCAGATCCCGGGATGCAGAGCAGGGATGGGGCTGTGCCAGGGCAGATCCCGGGATGCAGAGCAGGGATGGGGCTGTGCCAGGGCAGATCCCGGGATGCAGAGCAGGGATGGGGCTGTGCCAGGGCAGATCCCGGGATGCAGAGCAGGGATGGGGCTGTGCCAGGGCAGATCCCGGGATGCAGAGCAGGGATGGGGCTGTGCCAGGGCAGATCCCGGGATGCAGAGCAGGGATGGGGCTGTGCCAGGGCAGATCCCGGGATGCAGAGCAGGGATGGGGCTGTGCCAGGGCAGATCCCGGGATGCAGAGCAGGGATGGGGCTGTGCCAGGGCAGATCCCGGGATGCAGGGCAGGGATGGGGCTGTGCCTGGGCAGATCCCGGGATGCAGAGCAGGGATGGGGCTGTGCCTGGGCAGATCCCGGGATGCAGAGCAGGGATGGGGCTGTGCCAGGGCAGATCCCGGGATGCAGGGCAGGGATGGGGCTGTGCCAGGGCAGATCCCGGGATGCAGAGCAGGGATGGGGCTGTGCCTGGGCAGATCCCGGGATGCAGAGCAGGGATGGGGCTGTGCCTGGGCAGATCCTGGATGGCAGGGCAGGGATGGGGCTGTGCCTGGGCAGATCCTGGATGGCAGAGCAGGGATGGGGCTGTGCTAGGGCAGATCCCGGGATGCAGGAGCAGGGATGGGGCATCTCTCGCAGTCACCGCCGGGAAGCAGAGCTGGCAGAGCTCGACAGCCGAGCCCCTGGAACGGGATGAGCCGGAACCCTTCCAGCACATCTCCGGGGTGCTGCCCATTTTTCCCTGCCTCACCGCGGCTCCTGGGAGCAGGTGGCTGCCCTGCACTTTCACTGTGCAAGTGTAAGTGGCGCTTCAAACTTCCGCAGCTTTTTTTTTTTGGGCTTTTCCCTACCCGGTCAGTAAAGCTGTGATATGATACCTCACTTGTCGGTTTTTTGGGAGCATTACTTTGGTCAAGGACGGGTATGTTCCTAATCTCTCTTCCATAGTGTGGCAGAGTTCCTCAGGCAAAGAGGTTTTTGCCTCTTCCAGGCGCTGAAAGGAGCTGCATTCATCTGGCTCTTGGGGGGAGACAGAAGAGATTCACTGAGTGCTGTGGAGTTTCGTGGTTAATTAAGAAGAGACGGCCAAAGATCTCAGATTATTGCCATAACCAAGAACTGTTCAAACATTTTTCTTCTGCGCTAAGCACCACTGGCCTCCCTCAGCAGTCTGGTCTCTTTTCTTTTCTTAAGCATGCTGGAGAAAAACTTTCATAGCCAGAGATCTGTGGGATGCCAGGGCTTCAGTGGAGAAGTGACAGAGAGAGGAGGAACAGTTTCTTTCTATTCATCAACTCAGAGATGCAAGGGAAAAATTTCATTCAAGCCTTTGCAAAATTCCCAATAAATGTAGTGGGACATGAGTTTTACAGACAGCCTGTACTTATTAGGTTATTACTCAGCATGGACTCCTTTAGAATGGATTGTAGTTTCATGATAGCCTGTAATTGGAAGAGTATTAGGAGAGAAGTGGAAGATCTGGTGATTTCTTTTTTAATAAAAGAAAAATAAGCATCTCTTCTTTCCTACTGCTGTATGAGATCAGTTCAGTTTGTTGAAGAGGGTCCTTCTCAAAATGATGCAGATTATGTGTGTAAAGCTGTCCTTTGTTGGGTGAATTATTATGAAAGCAGTTTCCCAAACGTTGAATTTGATAAACTGTTAGGCTTTGGGTTTTAATCTTATAAATGGTGTATTTTTTAGGTTTCTTGTATAATAAAATGAAATTTAGAATTTTCACAGGCCTTATGATGATGCTAGTGCAGGCCTGTGGTAGAAAATGTTTCAGAACCATAATATATGAAACATCCTGTGCTCATCTGTCAAAATGAAGATATATTAATACAGTTATCTGGAGCACACATGCACGTAGTGTAACAATATTGTAAATGCAAATGCAGTTGACTGCTGGAGAAAAAACAAAAATGTAAACAAATTATGGATAAATATAAGATTTGCTTAATCCCTCCATCATAGTTACGATCTGATGTTGCCATTATTTTAATTTTTAATACCTTTGATAGATAAACAAAATGCCTTTGCTGTTCAGACGATGCTTACAAGAATTTGAAAAAAAGGTAGATTGAAATAGGAGAACATTGAAATAAATCACTGTATCTTTTGAACAAGTACTGAAATAAAATAAAACAAAGAATACATGCTTGTCAAGTATGCAGTATAAATAAATAATTTAGGTGAAAATGGATGACTAGAAATAACAAAGGGATGACCAAATAATGAAGGGCTAGGGGGTGGTTGTTACATCTGATGCACTTCATTGTAGATCGTAAGTAATTGCTATCCATAAAGAATTCCATGGCTTCTGTATGAGAAAAAGAGACAATTTGACAGGCAACACTGGTAGTAAGCGACAGCAAGCACAAATCCTTGGCAACTGTCATTATCCTGCTGTTGGATCCACATCCCAAACTGTGGGATAACTTTGACCTGTATGGCTGTTACTGAACCACCGTCTGTTAAAGCAACTGTATTTTTGACTTAGCAAAGAAGAATATTAGTCGGCTGCAGATTTATGCCTTAGGAAATTGTATGGACTGTTTATTTATTTTTGGTGAACTGTTGCTCTCTAACAAGAAATATGGGGCCCTGCTTTAGTTAGACAACAATGAATAATGAGAAAATTGTGTGAGAGGAGGGGAATAGAAATTTTGAATTTCAGAATGTAGAACTGACTGAAAGTAGAAGTTTCTTCTGTAATAATTACAAAAATACCTCAGTGTTTTGGCCGTGACTAAACCAAAGGTGAATTGCTTTTAAAATTCTTATACTTAGGAGTTACTTGAATATGAAAGGACAATGGGGGCTTGATCTCATCCAATTTCTTTCTTGCTTCCTCTTGATTTTTAATACTGCCCTTGGCACAGTTACACTTGTGCTGTTTTGGCTCTTCCAAAGACCAGATAAAATTGGATTGCTTGATCTTCAGATGGGTGAATATTGCATCTAGACTTTTGGCCTATGGTATAAAATAATTTTGTGTCATTAACAGTAGCCCCAAATTGAAAATTCTCATTATTTTTAATGTTTTTATGCAAGTCATGCCTTTATTTTGAGCTAAAGAGATGATTCAGTGTTCATTTTGCATGAGGAAGGCTAGCATAGGCTCCGTGCTAGTGCAGCATAGCTGAAATACCTGCTGTACTTCACCATAATCCTGTCCCACAGCATTTTGTGCATTGCCCTTCTGATCCCAGCTTGTGCAAAGATTAATTGAGATGAAATTTGAAATACTGTTTGCAGAAATAAGAATCAGAATGAAAGCATTAACACAGTTTCATAAGGCATTTTGCAGCTTTAATTAAGATGTTGTAGGCTATTCTGAACTCTGAAAGACCAGGGCAAAAAGATAACATTTTAACTACATTTATCATCTTTTTTTTGTGAAATGTTCCCCCCTCCTTTGTGAAAAAAACCTGTTAAAATATTGAAGGGAAGCAAAGCTCTAAACACCTCCTGCTTGCCCACAGCATTCGCCTGCCATCAGCAATGGTATCAAGGAGGTCAAGGCTTCAACATTGTTCTCCACATCAAACAAAATCAGTTCAGAGCTGTGATGAAGCATCAGATGTACAGACAGCTGCAAATCAAGCACTACAGACAATTTCTCTCTTATATCACCATCTGAGAGAAACAGAGCTGAAAGTGTTCCCACAGGTCATCCAAGGTAATCAAAGCTCTCCTCTCTTGCTTTTAATCAAGGGTGCTGCAGTTCAGTCACCTTGTGATGATGATTCAGTTGATATTCTAATTTTTATTAAGATTTCTTGACCTAGAAATTTGTTAGAGGACATAGCTTTTAAAACCTTATTGATTCCAATCAAACATTCCTGGAAGACAAAATTACAGTGAATCAGGCATCCCAGTCCACTTTCCAAATTTTTAAGACTTAACAATAGATAGGTAATAGCCAACAAGCCGAACCCTCTGTAAAGAAGAATGTGATTCTCCATAATTAATCCAAAATGAATTGATTCTGTCTGTCAGGGAAATCCAAGGGAGCAATTGGATTCTGCAGTGTACCATAAAGGTTATTAAAGAAAAGACAAAAGTGTACTATAATGGATTTAACTTAGATGTCCTCATCAAAAGCTTTTTGTTGTTAGTGTCCTCTGTTTTGAGGGAGGAAATTGTTGTAAACTGAGACAAAGCTTGATGATTAGAGTTATCGTGGTGTCCCTGTATCCCTCAAATAGAATTCCAAGGGCTCTAATTTTTTATTTGGTAGCTGTTTTCTGAAAGGGCTTTTTCCAAAACCTTAAAGTCTTTGTAATTGCTGATTTTGTTTAATAAGACATGTATATTAATATAATGGTCCCCTGGTGTATGAAAGTAATTTCTAGTTCCTTTTCAAGGGGCCACGTTCTGGCTTTCTTATTTTATGATTTAGTACTCAACAATGAAGTAGCTACATTGATTTAATAGCATGACTTACTTTGGAAATTCTAAACAGAAGACAAAAAATCTGGGATTCTTATGTGGTCATTTTGCCATTCAAGAAACGTGGAAACTTAATTATGTTTCTTGAATGTTTGGAAAATTTCCAAAAATTTTTAAGGGAGAGGAATTCACAACTTAAACCTCAAACAACTTTTGAGCTGTGCATGGGAACCTCTTGTTGAAGACTAGGAGAGAGACCACATGTCACAAATGTTCTTGCCAAAGTATGACATTTTGTTATAAATCTGCTTTCCTCTCCTTTTTTTTTCTTGTTAAAAATAGTCTTACTATTGTTATGTTCACTATATATGAATATATGTTTATATTCAATAAAATATTCACTGTTTTATTGTGTTATTATTCAGAAGATGTGATATAAGCATTTTAAAGTAGCATCATGATGTTTTTAAACTGATTATTATTTTATTTAATTTTATTCTGGCAGCTGTATTGAATATGTTTTGCTATCTGGGAAACAGAAACAATTAACAATAAGCTCCACTCTGCAGTCACTGTACAGGCATAATTGCTGTCAATTTGATTGAAATTTTTCCTGAAAAAAGACTGTCACCAGTTCTTTACTTTTTAAACTAGAAGCAATAACCTACATATTGAAATACTGAAAAGCTCTCTTTAATTAGGAGCTTTTTCAGAATCTAAATTTTTCCTATATTTATTTGAGCTGCTAAATTTTGAAAAGTAAGTTAGGTGATTTATTTCCTTGTGATGTTCTGAAGGCATTTCATAAAGATACTTTCAGTATTTCAGAAGTTCTGAATAAACTCAGTTTGGGACAGGTTAAGTGTATTTTGTTTAGAAGAGTTCAATTTTTCTATATTTTCTGCATTTATGATTTAGGTGCTGTGAAATTCTTCTTACACTGTGAGGAATTTTAAAGACTGTATGCTCAGATTTTCTTCTTAGACAGCTATTATAGAAGTTCTAAAAAAACATTAAGAAAATAATATTGGATTGTTTCTTTCATATGCTAAACTGGATTTTCTTTTCCAACAGAATTAACTGTGCTCTCTGTTTCAAAACTCATGTCATATCCACAGGGCATTTGAAGTATCCAAAGTTATTAAACAGCAGCCAAATGTAATCAAAGTCTCAGCTTAGAAAAATGGCCCAAGAAAGACTTTTTTGCTGAAGTTTCCGTATCCCTAATTAAGCCAGCCTTCTCTAATACAATTTTTTTTGAATGCATAAAGCTTCTCTGTAGCTTTCACTTCCAAACCTAATGCAAATCCTCTTTTTGCTTTAAATTGAGCTTATATGAAACTTTTCATCCTTTGTACACTATTTCTAAAAAGCACGACTTGTTAAAAGTACTTATAAATGCTAAGTGAAATAGGTTACAGAATTAAATGCAATATTATTTGACACTAAAAGGAAAGAGCACAATGCTTTTAAACCAAGCTTTTAAGGTCATGTGTGTTTCTCATCC
>VZUA01014104.1:1920-12906 GCA_013401035.1 Horornis vulcanius
TAATAATAATAATAATAATAAAATCCCTGTAGAGGGTAATAAAATAGTAAGAAAGTCCTTGTATAGGGTATTAAAATAGTCAAAAAATAATTGTTCTGGGTTTTGAAGTCATTTTAAAAATAACTGTACAGGGTCTTAATAATAAAAATAATTGTGCTGATTTGTAAAAGGATCAGCCTGGGCTGAGGCAGGACACTGACAGGAAAAGAAGGAAAAGAAGGGGAGAGGGTTTAAAATGTGAATTTCTAAAGGGATCAGCCCCCAGTGGGGAATGCACTGAAGTTCTGGGGGAACTCTGTGGGTTTGCAGGACAATCCTGAGCTTCCCTCACCCCCAGCAGCATCTGAGTTCCAGGAGCAGAAGAGCCAAGCTGGGCTTTGCTGGTGGCTGGAGTTGGCTGCAGTGGATCTCTTTGGGTTTTTGGAAAAGTGATCCTTCATTGAAACCTCAGATTTGATTTGTGTCACTTTTCTAAAGCTCCTTGCTTTGATTGCCAACCTTTCTTTGGTTTATTACCATCCTTTCTTTGGTTTATTACCATCCTTTCTTTGATTTCTTACCATCCTTTCTTTGATTTAATACCATCCTTTCTTTGATTTTTTACCATCTTTTATTTGATTTTGTACCATCTTTTATTTGATTTCTTGCCCCTGGAAAGCTGCTGAGTTACTTTAGGAGGGGAGGGGAGCAGAGGGGGCTGCAGGGCAGTGCCAGGGGGAGTTGCTGTGACAGGAGCTGCAGCTCCCCTGGGCTGGCACTGAGCAGGGCAGGATCCCAGTTGCTCCAGGTGCTGGATTCTGCAGCTGGGCATCTCCCAGCTGGGAGATCACAGAGTGCTTTGTTCTTAACTCCAAGGAATTTGCTTGAACTGACATGGAAAGATTGGCCAAAATTTATTAAAAAAAAACCCCAAAAAGCACCCACCCAGCCAGGAGCTGCAGCTGCTTTACCTCACTCAAAGGGATAATTTATTTCTTTCCCCCCACACTAACAACAACAAGGTTTTTTTTAACATTCTCCTTGTTGAGTGTAGCCTCAAGGAAGCCCAGGATGGAATATCCAGGGAGCAGCTCCTGCTGTGGATTCTGGGCTGGAGCAATTTGTAGCCTCTGGAATTTCTAACAGGGACCTAAGCTGGTGTTTTGTGGTTTTTTTTTCCAGTTCCTGAGGGAGCCTGGCCTGGCTGGCCTGGAGGAGCTGTGCAGCCCTGCTGAGGAGGAGCCCCAGGCTCTGGTGCTTGGAGGAGGAGGTGGCCTGGAGGGTGAGGAACCTTCCCCCAGCAGCTGCAGGGACAGGGCAGCCACGGAGGGGCCACCCCAGTGAGTGCCACCAGCCCCAGGACTGCCCCTGGCTGTGCCACCGTGGGGCTGCTGCCAGGAGAGTGCTGCACTCGGAGCCTGGGACACAGGACAGTCCTGGACACGGATCTGGGGACACAGGACAGTCCTGGACAGGGATCTGGGGACACAGGACAGTCCTGGACACGGATCTGGGGACACAGGGCAGTCCTGGATGTGGATCTGGGATCACAGGATAATCCTGGACAGGGATCTGGGGACACAGGACAGTCCTGGACATGGATCTGGGATCACAGGATAATCCTGGACATGGATCTGGGATCACAGGATAATCCTGGACAGGGATCTGGGATCACAGGATAATCCTGAACGTGGATCTGGGATCACAGGATAATCCTGGACATGGATCTGGGATCACAGGATAATCCTGGACAGGGATCTGGGATCACAGGATAATCCTGAACGTGGATCTGGGATCACAGGATAATCCTGGACATGGATCTGGGATCACAGGATAATCCTGGACAGGGATCTGGGATCACAGGATAATCCTGAACGTGGATCTGGGATCACAGGATAATCCTGGACATGGATCTGGGATCACAGGATAATCCTGGACAGGGATCTGGGATCACAGGATAATCCTGAACGTGGATCTGGGATCACAGGATAATCCTGGACATGGATCTGGGATCACAGGATAATCCTGGACAGGGATCTGGGATCACAGGATAATCCTGAACGTGGATCTGGGATCACAGGATAATCCTGGACATGGATCTGGGATCACAGGATAATCCTGGACAGGGATCTGGGATCACAGGATAATCCTGAACGTGGATCTGGGATCACAGGATAATCCTGGACATGGATCTGGGATCACAGGATAATCCTGGACAGGGATCTGGGATCACAGGATAATCCTGAACGTGGATCTGGGATCACAGGATAATCCTGGACATGGATCTGGGATCACAGCACAATCCTAAACATGGACCCTGATGCTCCAGGGGCCTCTGCCCAGCTCCCCCCACTCCTTGCTTTGCCAAAAGCACTGGGAAGAGGGAATGTGGAAGGGAACACTAAATTGCCTGAAGACAGGTGGATACAAGGGCTAAATTCCCACCCCAGCCTGGAGGAATAACTGCACTTTATTGATGAGGGATAACCTGGGAGTTTTCAGGGAGAGCAGAGCTGCAGTGTGAATTCCATTTATACTGGGTTTTGTTCCTGTTCTCCCATTATACCCAGCCCAGTCTGCTCTCCTGAATCAGTTTAAGTGCAGGACAAACTAAAAAGAAACTTGTGAGTGCTTTCCTGGGGATGAGCCCGTGCCAAGAGGTCACATCTGCCTCCTCCCACCATCCTGGAAGCATTAATCTGCTCCTGCAGCCAGGCCAGGGCCCTGCACACCACAAAGGACCTGAAAAGAATTTTGCTCCGAGTTTTCAGCACGTGCATCAGTCACTGGCAGACACTAAAAGCTCTTGTTGACCACCAGCAGGAGAGAAGTTGACTGAGAGTTCTGGCTTTAGTGCCTTAAAGCAGAAGAGCCCAAGTTCAACCCCACATCACCCCCTGTGGGGTCTGGAGTGTCCAATAAAGCACAAAGAACAAGAGAACTTCTGTACTAAAAATACGGGGTCATTTGATTTTTTTCTTCTCTGGGTCTGATACAAATTGTTTAAAAACCAATAAGAAATGTGTTTTTTTGTTTGAAGTGCCTGGCAGAGCTGAGGTGGCACTGCCTCAGCCTTTCCAGGAACACCCCAGGCCAGCAGCTGCCAAAAGCTTCATCAGGTTTCCTTGTAGCCCAGATCTAATCCCTTGGGATTAGACAGGCTGCTGACACAGGGAGCTTCAGGGAAGCCTGACTCATGAGGGAATTGTCAGGTCAGCACCAGGTCTGCTTTAATCACACACTGAGGCTGGGCTGGGAGCAGAGGGGGAACCACAGCTCACAAAAAGGAACAACCAAACCCCCCCAGAGGACAGAAATAAGGTTAAACCCCCCTGGGAATATCTGCATGTATTCCTGAATAAACCCTGCACTCACTTGAGGTGTTAAATATTTTTACACAACCAATTAAGAAGCATTTACTGGGAGTAACTCCAGGGTTGTTGTCACTGAGCCCTCCCTGTGCCCTTGGCTTGTGCTGGGGCTGGCAGAGGTGTAAAAGTGTCCTTTGGCACTGGGAGCCATTCCCTGGCTCCTGTCCCTGTGTCCCTTGTCCCCAGCCCCTCTGCAGCTCTCCTGGAGCCCCTTCAGGCCCTGCCAGGGGCTCTGAGCTCTCCCTGGAGCTTCTCCTCTCCAGGTGAGCACCCCCAGCTCCCCCAGCCTGGCTTGCATGTTCCAGTTCCAAGTCCAGGTACAAGCTCCTGGCACTGGGAGTCATTACAGGGATTAGTTCCATGCTCCTTCCTGACTCCCCAAAGAATCCAAGAAACATTCCCAAGCTGCTGGGCAAGAAACCTGACAGGCCTGAAGCCAAAGCCTAGTTTTACTGTGTGGTGCAAGCCTTGTGCAAAGATGAGTTCCTGCACCATTACCCTGTGAATTCCCTGTTTTGAGCACCTAAATTCACTTTGATTGCAGCTCTCTGGAACTGTGAGCTCCTGTGGGATGGGGTTACTCCAGCCAGGGCACAAGGGCAGCTCCAGAACTGGCAGCAGTTCCCACCTGGAGCAGGTGACAAACAGTTTCCAGCCTCCAGCACAGCATTTCTCAGCTCTCTGACACCACTGAGGCAGCAAACTTTGGTCTGGGGAAGCTGCAGAAGCCTTGGGAGCCAGGGGAGAGGTAAATGCTGTAAAAAGCACAGAGAACTGGTGAGAAGGACTCACCCCCAGCAAATGGATCTACAGGAACACTCCAGGGATATGAAACATCCTCAGCCTCACCTTCTGTTTCACTGCACTGAGATGAAACTGCATTTCACTAATTCATTCATGGAAAGAGCCATAAAATGTAAGAGATAAATACATTTTACCTGGGGCAACAGCAGCCCTAAAAGTGGGTGTGAGTCACTCCTACAATTTATTGAAATTTGAGATTATTACAAGGTTGGACTGTGAGCAATAAATCCATCAATAAATCCATCCATACCCCACTTCCTTTTAAGCAGAGGGAACAGGTCAGGAAAAGTCATTTATCAGCAAACAGCTACCCCTGGAGACAATGACACTTACATGAGTAGCAAGACATTGCTCTGACTCATTTATTCCTTTTATCAAGTACAACTGACATCAGTTTGTTGGAAGTTTGGTTTTTTTTTTTATTCTAGTATCAGGAAATACATTAAATACCAACTGGTATCTCTTACACTGAGCAGCACAAAATTAATTCCAAAGACTGTGGTGCCAGCAAATGTCCTTTGTGCCAGAGCCATCACAATCAGGAATACTCTGCTTTGCCATGCACAACCTGCTGAGTGTAGGGACTTGCTTAAAAACCCATAACCTTTTACCAAAAGAAGGAAAAAAAAAAAAAGCTACTTGATATTTACCTGAACAATAATATAAAATCCTTAAAATCAGCTCTTATCCCAGCACAGCCCTGCTCTGGGTGGGCTCTGTCCTGTCTGCTCACTGATTGCTCACTGAAGCCTCGGACACAGGTGGAGCTTTGGAAGGTGGAACTGATGGAAAGCCATGGATTTGGAGGAGGAAGCCTGGAGATTCCAGCAGGAAAGCCTGGTTTCATTCCCTTTGAAATGCTAGATGCAGTCCTATGTACATATTCACAAGTGTCCTGGGAATGGAGGAGCTTTGGACAGAGCCTGGAGTTGTCTCAGTCCCAGCAGTTTGGGAAGCAAGCCAAGGACAAAGGACTGGGAATTATCTACATACAAGAACCACATGGCAGCTGTGGAGCAGGCCAGCACTGAGCTCAGCCCCACAGCTCTTCTGTTCTCCCAAACTTGTAGATCAGAGTGCTGAGGGAAAAAAAAAATACACAAATAAAAATCAGGTCACACATGAGGTAATTCTGACAGCAGCCTTAAATCTTATCCTGTGCAAATCAACAGGCCAGCCCTGAACTTTTTGTCAGATCAGGATTTGGGTTTGGTGTTTATGTTTGGTTTCCTGTGCGTGGCTGGGGCTGTGGGAAGCTCAAACAAAAAAACCACCCAGTTTCACAGCCCTTCTGAGGGAAAAACCTGGCATTTATGAAATTCAAGGAGTCCAGAGTAGCAAGTCCCACTCTAGCCCCTGGGAATCAGCTCAACATGACAGGATCTGCTGGGATAAAACCTAAACAATTCCATTTTTATGAATAAATCAGAAAGAATATTAAGGCTGTGGTAGAGAATCAGATCCATATTAGAGTTTGATTTCCAAAATCCCACATGTGGCTGCCCCACCCCTGGCAGTGTCCCAGGTTGGACAGGGTTTGGATGTGGAAGGTGGCACTGGATGGGATTTAAGGTCCCTTCCAACCCAAACCTTCTGGGATGCTAAATAAGACAAATTTCAGGCACAAAATCTGCCTTCAGCACTTTCCCTTCTCAATCCCAGAGGGGATTTTGGAGCTGCTGTTTCCTGCAGGAATATCCCTCATTTTCCATTGATCCAGGTCACTGCAAAGCATCTGGTGAGGGGCTGGAAGGAAAAGGATCAGCCAGGAATTGAAAGAAGAAAGGAGGTGAGATGAAACTTTCAGTGCCTGATCTTGGAACTGACACTGTTTAACACATTCAGTGCCTTTTATTAATAAAATCCATGGATTGCAAAATGCATTCCACAGCTAAAAGGAGTTATTAGAGACTCCAAATAGATTTTCAACTGTTTCATGATACACTTAATAATATTATTTGAAATAAATCCAGTGTGCTAGTACAAAACACACCAGCATGCTCTTCCAAAAAGGAATTATCACTTTACAACTGTGAGCTCAGCCAGTGAAAGGAAATCCAGGGAATATCAAGTACCAGAGAATTAAGCCATTAGTGTGAAATAGTCTGGGAAAGGGGAATTGAATCCCCCAGGCTGGCTCTGCTGGGAGGGAAGCCAAGGGATTGCAGGACAGAGGTGAATGATTTCCATTTTCCAAAGACATTGGCAATCCCTCATGCAGAACACTCTGTGCACCCCTGGCCACCCACATCCCAGAGCTCTGCACCCAGGGGAGCAGAGACAGCTGGGCCAACAGGAGAAAAGAGCCTGGGCAGGGCCAAATCAACCTTGTTGCCAAGCTCTGCAGCAAAGGGAGTAGAAAACAGAGCTGCTTTTCCAGGAGTATCCACGTGTGGAAGCAGGAAAGTCCCTCTGGAAGGAGGGGAATTTGCCAAGGTAACTTACCTGAAAAATATTAATGCATTCTGGAAAAACACTGCTAGTCCAGGGTACACATTAGTGTCTGCAGAGGAGGAACAGAGGAAATACTCAGTTCTTTAGTTCTGGGAGGGGGTTTAACAGGATATTCCAGTTACTGGGAAGGGGTTTAACAGAATTCCAGTTACTGGGAGCTGGATTTCACAGAATATTCCAGTTACTGGGAGCTGGATTTCACAGGATATTCCAGTTACTGGGAGCTGGATTTCACAGGATATTCCAGTTACTGAGAGCTGGATTTCACAGGATATTCCAGTTACTGAGAGCTGGATTTCACAGGATATTCCAGTTACTGAGAGCTGGATTTCACAGGATATTCCAGTTACTGAGAGCTGGATTTCACAGGATATTCCAGTTACTGAGAGCTGGATTTCACAGGATATTCCAGTTACTGAGAGCTGGATTTCACAGGATATTCCAGTTACTGAGAGCTGGATTTCACAGGATATTCCAGTTACTGAGAGCTGGATTTCACAGGATATTCCAGTTACTGAGAGCTGGATTTCACAGGATATTCCAGTTACTGAGAGCTGGATTTCACAGGATATTCCAGTTACTGAGAGCTGGATTTCACAGGATATTCCAGTTACTGAGAGCTGGATTTCACAGGATATTCCAGTTACTGAGAGCTGGATTTCACAGGATATTCCAGTTACTGAGAGCTGGATTTCACAGGATATTCCAGTTACTGAGAGCTGGATTTCACAGGATATTCCAGTTACTGAGAGCTGGATTTCACAGGATATTCCAGTTACTGAGAGCTGGATTTCACAGGATATTCCAGTTACTGAGAGCTGGATTTCACAGGATATTCCAGTTACTGAGAGCTGGATTTCACAGGATATTCCAGTTACTGAGAGCTGGATTTCACAGGATATTCCAGTTACTGAGAGCTGGATTTCACAGGATATTCCAGTTACTGAGAGCTAGATTTAACAGGGTATTCCAGTTACTGGGAGCTGGGTTTAACAGGATATTCCAGTTACTGGGAAGGGGTTTAACAGGATATTCCAGTTACTGGTAGCTGGATTTCACAGGATATTCCAGCATCAATCTCAGACCAAAACCTGGATCCCACGGCTTGGATTTTCCAGAGACCACAGGCTTCCATCCCTGTGGATTCCCTGCCAAAAGCTGGCAAGAACAGCACTTTCCTAGAGGAGGAAATATCCAAACTTACTCTGTGTCACATATGCTCCAAAGAGGATCCACATGGAAGCAATGAGTGATCCAAACATCAGCATGAAGCCGATGAAGAGCCAGATCCGAGCCCCTGCAGGGGAGAGGGAAATGGGGATTTTTATCCATAGGGCCAGGCAATGCAGCTGCTCCTCTGGGAGGATGGAATACAAGACCTCACTAAAGGCACAAATGGAAAGGGTGAAACCCAAGGATCAAGGAAAAAAATCCACCTGCTCAGTCATTGAGAGGGAAAAATATTCCTGTGCAAAGGTTCTCTGGAGCTGGATCATGAATGACACACAAAAAAAGCACCACAGGCCACTTCAAATAGCACTAAATCCCTCCAAATTTATAAATCCCATGGAAAAGGCTGCTGGGATCCACGTGGGAAATAAAAGGGGAATTATGAATGGAAGCAGAGAGGACAGCAGGTCCAGGGACACCCCCAGCAGTGACACAGAGGAAATGGAAATGTTTGTGACACATCCCAGGGAATGCCTGCTCCAGAGCCACCCCAGGCAGGAACTGATTTCTCCCAGCAGCTATCCAGGATGTGCAGGGAAAGTTTAGGAAGCCAAGACATCCAGAAGTTGAATTCCACCAAGTTCCCTTTTTAACAAAGCCAGCACTTATCTCCAAGGGTTAATTCTGTAAAGAAATTAATTCACAGAAGTTGTCTCCTGCTCCTTATCTTCTGATTATTTCTTTTACCACCACTTGGATAAAAACCCCAGCAGGTAAATGATCAGTCCTTCACCTGAGCAGGGTTTGGAGAGTCAATTTACCTGTTCTTCCTAAGCATCCATCACTGTAGCTGTCTCCTCTCACCTGTGCATTTGATACAGCATTTATCCTGGGGGCAAAAAAAAGAAGATTCACTTCAGATTACAGAAAATCAGTGGAGAGTTCTAAGTTAAACCCCAGATTTTTTTTTGATTTTTTTTTAAGATGTGACAAAGGGGAAACTCCCTGTATAGTCACAAATCCCAAATCATCCTTTTTTTTCTTGCCAATATTGGATGATTCAATAGAAGTTGTTACTTTGATTTACATCTCCATGGGAAAGCCAGGCTATTGTTACCACTCCCATTTGAAGACGTTGTGGGCAAGGGGCTAGCTTGTAAGAATGGAGGGAAATGCAGTCAATTTTTTAATATTGAGGTAAGAATTGGATTCTCCACCCCTGGCAGTGCCCAAGGCCAGGCTGGACAGGGCTGGGAGCAGCCTGGGACAGTGGGAGGTGTCCCTGCCATGGCAGGGGTGGCACTGGGTGAGCTTTGGGGTCCCTCCCAGCCCAACCCACCCCTGACTCTCTGATTTATCCACGGACATGCAGTCAGCAGAGGCTGGTTCAGCCCCTGGTGGCTCTGTGCTGAGGGCTCCCTGTCCCCAGGACTCACATGAAGAAGGCCAGCGTGGAGAAGACCCCGCAGGTGTGGAAGGCGTGGTTCAGCTGCTCCGGCTTGGGATAAACCACGGCAGCGTCGATCATGATCCACCAGCCTGTGAAAAACTGGGCACAGGCACAGGGGGTGAGCCTGGGGGCACAGCACAGCCAGGGAAACCAGGCCAGGGCTCTGGGCAGCACTGCCTTAACTGGCTTCTAACAGCACCAGTTCTGGGAAGTGCTTTAGGTGTGTTCCACAGGCAGCGTCTGCACAAACCTCAGTGCTCCTGATTTCACAGGAGTGTTTGGGAATCAGCCACACCTTCTGTTCAGATTAAGGACTGGGGTATGGATAAATTTATGCCCAGAGCAGCTGTGGCTGCCCCTGGATCCCTGGCAGTGCCCAAGGCCAGGCTGGACATTGGGGATGGCTGGGAGCAGCCTGGGACAGTGGGAGGTGTCCCTGCCCATGGCAGGGGTGGCACTGGGTGGGCTGTGAGGTCACTCCCCACCCAAACCCTTCTGGGATTCTCTGAAATTCCCTGTGCAATTCCTGTGAAATTCTCCTTTCCTTGTTCCCCTTCAGAACAAGAATCCAGACTCTAAACACATAAGATAGAGATGATGCAGAACAGAGCAGCTCTAACAGATCAAATTCCACAGGAAATCCACGAGGAATTTCTTCTCAAGAAGCGAGAACAGAACCGGTTCATGATCAGCAACCTCACAGGACTCGTGAAAACGCTGCTGACAACCCCACAGCGACCCTTGGGAGGAACAGGCTGGATTTGGGGAAGTTAAGAAGGAGAAGTGACAGAACCTGAGGCACAAGTGTGACTGTTTGTGGCTCCCCAACTCACCAGCACCCCGGCCACGATGGAGGCGACGGCGTTGCGGCGCTCGCTCCAGTCGATGCACTCGCACTCGGGCCAGCGGAAATTGTCCAGGAAACCTGCCATGGTCACGGCTCACAGGGCCCTGGCACGGCTGACACTGCCCTGGCACGGCTGACACTGCCCTGGCACAGCTCACAGGGCCCTGGCACGGCTCACAGGGCCCAGGGCACGGCTCACAGGGCCCAGGGCACGGCTCACAGGGCCCCGCTGCCTCGGCGCTCACCCCTGCACTCTTCCATCAGCAGCCGCTCCTGAGTGCCTGAAACACAGCCAAGGGTGAGGTCAGGATTGATGCCTTAAGTTTCAGCTTCCACAGTTTCAGATTCTCTGCTGCTTTGGTACATAATTCTGAGCTTCATCTGAAGTGTGAGGCAGTTCTCCTCACGGCTCAGGCAGACAATACAATCCTTTTCCAGCCCCAGAACCAGGGACACCGAGGCAGCTTCAGGTACAAGTAAAAAGCTGCAAACAGCAGCGAATTGAGGAGAGCAATCTGTGAGGATGGGATTTCACAACCTGCAGCTGTAACTGGACAATTAACCCAAATATGTAAATGGACCAAAACTTATAAAAGTGGGAAAACTCATGGCCCGCTGTCCACCTTGGGTGTAGCCCTGGCTGGGACCTTGTACTGCCCAAAGTGCATCCTTTGAAGGCATTTTAGAAAATCCCCACTTTATTCCTTTAACAATGTCTAGACTCTGTTCCAGGGAGCCTCTCAAGGCATCAGGATCAATCAGGAACATCTCGAGATGTTGGATACCTCTCATGAGTTACAGTCTGGGGGTTCTTACAGAATTCAGGTTTTTATAGAGAACCTTCCAGTGGAATTTGCCCCACTCATGGCAGGAGAGGGAAGGAGATTGTTTTAAAGCCCTCCCAACCCAAA
>VZUA01014111.1:5458-27386 GCA_013401035.1 Horornis vulcanius
GGCTTGGCTTCCTCAAGCAAAAGTTCCTTTCTCTCAGGAGACCAGAGACCTAGTTCTTCCTCGCCTTTCTGATATGAACTTCGTACAGGACCTTTGTGAAGACCTTTATGAGCTGTTTAAGGTGAATCAAGTGCTTCTTTGAACTGATTATTACTGAGGTAGCTGATACTTGTAATGGGACAGTTACATTCATAAAAAGAATAACCTTCTAACTTCTGAATGCCAAGATACTATGCTATTTTACCTTTAACACTGGCATGGTAGAAAGGGTTTATGTAATTATAAGGAAACTGTCTACCAATGTGGTTAATTGATAGTAATTAGCTCATCTGAAAACATAAATTACCTATTCTATATCTAAGTTTCACAATTAAAGCTAGTTTACTCTTACAGCACAGATCTGTGTAAAAAAGCATTTAACATACCTATGTGGTGTGTATACACTTAAACTGTAGCAGCCTGAGGAAATAATGTATTTAATGTAATTTAAAGTATCTCCATACCTTTCCTATACTTAATTTTATATGGATATATTGTGCTAAGCTGCTGCTGAAATCTTGATCATACTAAAAGTCAAACTCTTTTAAAGATACTGAAGCTGTCTATAATATTGACATGTAAAGGATATCCTTCTCTAAAACATTTTGTAAACATTTGTGTCAGATGTTCAATTGAAATAATCCAATTAAGGATAGAAAGATTTGGAAATTTTAAACTTTTAATAAAAATGCAGCTGTAATGTCAAAACTAGATCCTGAAACACTTTTTTGCTGCATTTGCATCTTCGACTTACTTGTGTTTGAAATGCCTCTGGGTTTATTAGTTAAATATTAGTAAATCTGAAGGAGGAAGTATTTTTCTGCTGGAGTTATCATGAGAGAAAGCACAGTGTAAGATTGTGTGATAATATTAAACCTGGTATCTCTCACTTGTTGGTATTTACCAATGCCCAAAAGTGGTATCCACTGATGTATTTTATTTTTTGATGTGGAACAGTGTTAATTTTCACATATGTAAACTTGATGCAATAAATAGACCTTTTTGTGACTCATACTAGCATTTTATTTGAAGCTTTCAAAAATGATTATAATGTGGGTAAATATGAATATGCATATTATGATACTGATGAATTTACATGCTAAATATATAGCTAAAAATAAATGAGTTATTTACTGTTTGAGTTATTTACTGTTATGAACTGTTTGTTTTCTTAATAAAGACTGACAAAGGATTTGACAAGGCTACTTTTGAAAACCAAATGTCTGTTATGAGGGGGCAGGTAAGACTGCTTTTTTACATTTTCGTTTATGTATTTAATTGGTCATCACTCCTCAGCTGCTTTCTTTAGAGCTACAAAAACTAACTTCTATTACACTGAATGACATTTGAAGTATTTTCATCTGAGAAGACTAAATTTCTTTCTAGGGTTTGTTCTTATTTGTGGATAGATGAAACAGCAGAAAGTATATCCTGATTTTTTTAAAAAATTTTCACAGAAAACGCTTTTATTCTAATTCTGTTTTACTATTTTTGTGGGGATGGGGCAGACTTAAATGTATATTCTTAGCAGGTATTTTAAAAATGAAAAAGAGTAATAAATTTGGATGGAAAATTCGATGTCTGATTTCATTATGTTATTAAAATAAATGTGATTTTAGAGGGTTGACTTGATTACTGAAAGCAGTATTAGGTAATAAAATTTCTTCATCCTATCAAATGTTGAAACCATACTTCAAAACAGCCCAGCCATTTTCAGGTTAGAAATTTGATAATAGTTAAGTGCTGGGCTTGTTTTGTTATATTTTCTGGGGGTTTTTTGTGTTTTTTCTTAAATGCTAAAGTAAGAGAGAAAGGAGTTTCTCCATCTTCCTCCTATTTTACGATTTATGACTGGTATGAAAGCTTTAGCTAAGGACAAATTTAGTTCATTGTAGGCATAAAATAGTGATTTCTGCAAGTGTAAGGCAATTGGACTAGGCAAATTAATAGTCCCATTTGCCCTGAATTTATTGAAACTTAGTCCTTGTTCATAAATTCAACATGGATAGTTTTAAGGCAGACAATGCCTAAAGTGTCTGTCTTAATTCAATGTTTTCTCTGGAGATTTTCCTATTTAAAGATGTACCTTGCACAAGACTGCAGCTCTGCTTAGTCAAACATAATCCCAGTTAACATCTTTTGTGTGGTATCTGAAAGACAGCTAGCCTTACTTACTAAATTGAATTGTAGGAGTTGTTTCTTAAATAACTCTTCTGAGAAGTTTGTGTAGTCACCTGAGGGTGAGTTCATGAAGTACTTGAGCATCCTAAACTGTATTAAGTAGCATTTTTCTGATGAGACAAGTGGCTACAAGGAATCTGTTATTTACCAAAACATTTGGAAAAACATGATTGGTGTATTTGAGAATGAGGTAGCTGAGGTTGTCAAAATTAATTTTCCACTATAAAGGCTGCATCTGAACCCTTCCTTCATACAGTCCCTCAACTGGATTTTAGTAGAGATTTGGGTTTTTTTTCTTCCTCTCTCTAGCTATATAAGAGTGTGTTTCACCATGGGAAATGTGAGGTTTTCAGGCATGGAGGAAATGCAGATAACATGTAATCCTTGGATGCAATTGGAAATACATGTATTTGTTTATTTGATTTTAAACTCGTTTTTGGTGTAAAACCAAAGTATGTTATGAGGGCATTATAAAAGACTTGGCTATCTAGATCACGTGCTAAGGGATTCATTCAGTTGGGATGAATTTGCAGTATATCCAAAACATATAAATAATCCTTAAAAATGAGAATTTAAGAATTAGAAAATGAAGACTATATAAAGGAACTGTAGGGAAACATATCTTGCATGGAAGAGTCAAGGTCTTTAAATCTATACCAAACATAGTTAGAAGCCTATTTTTTTGAGGTGTAGGAAAAATTTTGGGAAGGGTTTCAAATCCAAAAAACCAGTTCTCTCAAGAATGTAGAGTCTAAGCAACAGGTAACACGTCTACAAAGGATTGTCATAGAACTTTGAGAATATAAATGTCAAGTTGCTGGCAGAACCAAATTGCAGTAAATAATGCAAAAGTCTTTGTCGGGGATCTTTGGTCACGAAAGAGCAGAATAAGCAGACGACCAGTCTTACAAAGAAGAAAGGGGGAAAAAGGCTTGATATTAAGGATAATGCAAGTGTGTCACTAGAGCTAAATCGAATACTTGCCTCAGTTTTCAGCAGGATAGCATTGATCATGGAGTAATGAGGGCAGTACATGAGCACTGAAATTGGAGGAAAGATAACAGACGCCTGGGAGCTGAGGGCTGAATTTGGGTCTTAGCACTGGGTTTGGTATGAGCTAATTATATGGCTTCATATATTCTGATATGAAAATAATTTGTAGTTAAATTGCTGGTACATCCTATGTTAAATCATGTTGATGGCTTTCTTATAGGTTTTTTTTTTTTTCACTAAAGGTGCAATGTTTTCAAGAGATGTGCTAAATTTAAAATGCTCTTAGATTTTTCACTCTTAGAATTTTCTGAAAATTTCGAGAGGACTGCATGAAATAAAAAGATAAGGGAAGGGTAGACAGCAGTAGGATGTATTCATGTTACCGAATAAATAAAATATTTCTGCTTGGAATAGATATCTTTTGAAACTAATTTATTCAGTAGTACAGTCCTCTTCAGAATTGATTGAAGAGTGGCTTCTAAAATCCTGTTAGCCACAATTTTATTTGTGCACCCTAACCTCACCTGCTTTTACTCTTTTTAGATACTAAACCTTACTCAGGCATTAAAGGATGAGAAGAGTCCCATTCAGCTTGTTCAGATGCCACGTGTGATTGTAGAGCGAAGTAGCACTGGAAGTCAGGGCCGAATTGTTCATCTGAGTAATGCATTCACACAGACCTTTCATAGCAGGAAGCCTTTCTTTTCCTCCTGGTAGCAACAAAAATACATGGGAAGAGTAAGTTTCTCTTAACTTTAGAAAGCTACTTCTGTGTAAAGGCTCTGCAATAATGTACTTCTGCTGTATACCAAGAGCTCTGACTGCTGACACCTCAGAACTTAAATTCTAAAGACTTAAGAAATGTATTTTGAATGTAATAAAAGTTTACAATTTTTGTGTCAAAATTGTGAATTCTTATGTCAGGGAATGAAAAGAATTTGTCCATACTGTATTTTTATAGACTAAATTAATGTATTCTGAATAAGGGAAAACAGTTTCCATATGCTGAGAAACTAATTTTGAATACAATAGGAATTTTTTGTTTAATATAAATGTGAGAATCCATACACTATCAATTTCTTTTTATATGGCCTTTAAAAAAAAAAAAAGTTCAGAATGTTATCTTTGATTGTGAAAATGCTTTTCCTTGCAATTTCTTCTGGTATTTTAAAGTGGTTATAGATTTTTGTAGACTAGTTACTTGAAAAGTCATGCACTTAAAAATAAATCAATCTGTCCTTGAAAAATAAAGAAAGGGTGAAGGGGGGAAAATGCTCCAAGTAGGCTCTTTCGCACATGGGGACCAAAAATAAATAGTTGAATTACAGCAAAATTCAACGCAAGTAAATACACACAGTTTCTACTGTGACAAAATACACTCAGTGTACGTTTCAGAGGTTGAAATTTCACTGTAGTATTTAGCACTTATATATTTAAGCACATACATGGAAATCTGTGATGTTTCTTTGGAGATGCATCATGATGAAGGAATTGCACCATGTTGTTACAGGTTTGGTTTGGATTCGTGTAAAAATGTGTTATCACTTGTCACTTATCACTTCTGCTAATGACAGAGGCACCAATGTGTTCATCACAAAGCCAGTCTGCCTTCTAAATTTCTAGCTGAACAGTTGGTTTGGGTTTTTTTTTGACTGGAAAAACAAAACAAAAAACTGGAATACCTACAGCACAGAGAATTACTTTTGTGCCCTGAATAATGTTGTGCTCATCTGCCAATTGCCATTTGCATTTATGTTTAAGTTACCTGGTTTAAGACTTGACAGTCATGTTTCTAGGTCTGTGACTTATGTAATATGGTAAATATTTTTTGTTTTAATAATTTTCTGGACATTTAAGACTGGGAAGGGGAGCAAGATTGCTGCTTTTATGAAACTTTCAGTATTTCAGACATTGCTGTATTTTGTAATTCTAAGCAATATTGTTGAACTCAGAAATAATAAAATGCTTGTATTTTATATAATTTTGAGTGGATGTAAGTATTAATGTAGTGTGTCAGCAACTTCAATGTTTAAGCCTTAAATGTAAAGCACGGTACAATGCGGTTCAAAAGGGAGGGGAATGCCTTTATAACCTTGCCATAATTGTTTCAGTCCGAGCAGTTGATTCAGGAATGCGCGGTGCTGTTTCTGTGGCGCTCCCGTGCTGCCGCCAGTGCCGCTCCCTATGAAGAAAGGCCGAGAGACATCTCCGCCGGGCCGCTGGGGGGCGCCGTCCGCCTGCATGGCGCGGGGCCCGTCGGGAAGGAGGCGGTGCCATGGCGGCGGCGGGTCCGGGGGGGCCCGGGCGCATGGAGCTCGCCCTGCTCGGGCCGGCGCCCGGCGCGCCCAGCTGCCCTCACGGTGAGCCGGGCCCGGGGGGCACCTCCCGGGCATCCCTGTGCTCGGCTCCCGCTGCGCTCCCGGCGCGGGCCGTTGTGCAGCAGCCTTTGCGAAGGCCTTGTTCTGGAAGCTCAGCTCTAGCAGCGGGGCAGTGAAACACATCTGCAGGTGTTCCCTGTGTTATCGTATCCTCGCGTTTGTCCCTAGGTCCCGCACTTCTGTTTATGAAGACCAGCCAAGGAAAAGAGGAAGGAAGACGATTCTATGCTTGTTCGGCTTGTAGGGATAGAAAGGATTGTAACTTTTTTCAGTGGGAAGATGAGAAGGTAAGAGAGCGCCGCTTAAGGCTATTCCAAAGACTCAGAGCTACCAAGGTGATCAGAGGTCTGGAGCACCTCTCCTATGAAGAAAGGCCGAGAGAGTTTGGATTATAGAGGGCGGAGAACAGAACGCTCAGGGGAGACCTTATAACAGCCTCCCAATGCCTGAAGGGAGCCTCCAAGAAATCGAGACAGGGACTTTTTGCAAGGGCATGTAACGGAAAGACAAGGGGTGATGGCTTTAAGCATTAAGAGGATAGGTTTAGATACTACTGTGAGGGTGGTGAGGCACTGGAAAAGTTGCCCAGAGAAGCTGTGGATGCCCCATCCCTGGAAGTGTTCAAGGCCAAGCTGGATGGAGCTCTGAGCAACTTGGTCTAGTGGGAGGTGCCCCTACCCATGGTAGGAGGGTTAGAACTAGATGATCTTTAAGTCCCTTCCAACCCAAATCCTTCTATGGTTTTGTAAAACACTGGCAGTTTTTTTCCTCTATTTAGCAATTTTAAAAGTATATTTTATTGTGGAAATCTCTGTTAAGTGCTATTTTCTAAACTTGTGTAATAGTTGATATTTAGCTGAGCGCTTATTTCTGTCAGGAGAATGTGTTTCGAGTATAGCTTTCAAGAAAGGCTCTGTACATTTTGAGCATACCTGGCGTTTGTTACTCTATTGGCAAAACATATAGGAAGTTTGCCAATGCTATGCAATGTTGAATGAAATTGGGTATTTCTGATCCCAAGATGCCCTTGTTTCCTGTAATTAAGATAATCTATTGGATACAAACAACAGTGGGGTATACAAAATGCTGAGATGGTGGGGCTCAGCATGATGCTCAGTAGCCTCAGAATATCTACAGTAATTTCTCTTTGTCATTCATTTTGAATATCACTTGCATTATGATGTCTTTTTTTGTATTGAATTTTACTGTCTCTTCCTTTAAGCAAAACAGTTCCATAAGTTTTGACAAAATGTCTTGAAACTCTGTTGTGAAACCGTGAATATGTTTTGTGGGAACAAAGTAGAAGGCTCAGAGAAGAGTGCGAGACTGAATGTTAAAGACTCAGGTCTTTAAAGATCATAACAAGGAGCTGTCATGCTTTTAAAATGATTTCACACAAAAGACTTGAGCAGCACTTCTATTGTCATCAGTTTTTCAAGGTCAGATTGTACTTCTTCAGACAGAACATAACTGCTGGCACACATTAATAGAAAGGATGCCTCTTTCTATCTTCCTCATAAATCACCTTTTGAGTTTTTCTCTGAGTATTATATGTGATAGGAGAATGAAATGCAGTTTAAACTCACAATGAGAGGCTTGTGTTGTTTTGCAGCGTGCCCCTGTGCTTGTTCTTCTGAAGCAACAAATGTGATTACTTTTCCTTGCAAAGTAGTTAAAGCGTGAGACCTTTGATGCACCCTTTTTTACGTTGAGATATATGTACACACAGCAGTAGCTGTTAGTTTTGTAACTTTTCATATATGCAAATTTTACAGGTGTCAGAAACTAGGCTTGCAGCACGTGAAGAATATAATAGAAATCATCAGCCTTCATGTACACACAGACAGAATGTGGACAGGTATAGTTAATGTATATTTTCTTCAGTAAAGGTGTAGTAATACAGGTGTAGATACTCTGAATGTAGAAAGAACATTTCAGGATTCTTTAAAATATGAAAAGAGGAATTTGGACAAATAAGAACTGTTGTAGGGCAACAGAAAGGAAATAGCATGAAACATTTGACTAGAGCATGGTACTTTCAACCCAGGAACTGGGGGGGTTGGGTTTTTTTTTGGTATGTATAGTCATTCTTATGTTGGTGCTCAAGATGTGTTTACAAGAGGTCAGTAGCAATTTCTGGTAAAAAAAAGTTACGCCTGACCTTAGCCTGCAAAAGTAACAGGCTTAACATTGTGAAAAGAAGCAAACGTAACTTAGTAACAGGTGATCTCCGAATTTTTTGTGTGTAAACATACAGGACTTTGCTGATAGTTGATGGAGTCTTCACTCTGTAATCCAGTTATTTTATGGAGATTCCCAGTATATTTGGTGACAATATTTTATGAATTTCAAAGTGTCCTTTGAATGTTTTTTATAAATAATACTTCATTCTCATGGAGTTTTGTGAGAGCAATGTAAACTGCATTATCTGTTTATATGTCTGCTAAAATATAAAAAAACCCTCCATAGCTCCCCTTCCTTTGATAGAAGCTCTTTTCAAACTTTGTTCCCTATTGTCTTTTATATTCAAAGATACAAGAATTTTGTTCTGTTGCCATTATCAAAGAGGAGGTTTTGCCAGGAATGCCAGCAACTGCTATTGCCAGCAGAATGGGAAAAACACTCGGATCACCAGTTCCTGTGTGACATCACCACTGCCCAGCTGAAAAGTCCAAGTCAACTTCTATATCCACTGGAGAATAAAAAAACAAATGCACAGTATTTATTTGCAGACAGAAGTTGTCAGTTCCTACTTAATCTCCTTATCGATTTAGGATTCAGACGAGTGCTCTCAGTTGGAACACCCAGGTACATCCATGACAATTATTAAACTTTCAAATAATATTTCTCTCTCAAAACTGTACAGCTTACTAATGATTGCATAGTCAATGATTATCCCATAAAAAGAGGTTCACTATGCTTTAATTGGTTGGGATTATCCAAACATCTAGCAGGGTCTAGCTTTGAATTTATAAGATACCAGAGAAGACTGTGGCAGCACTGCAAATAACACACATACACACTTCAGATCTCTTTGGTACTTACGGAAGTGGCATTGAGTTTCTTACCTTGTGGTTTTTTTGTGTGAGGTGATCCTGTAGGCTCCACTGACTTCTCATCTTTTAAGACTAACCTATACTATGAGTACAGGCCAAGTGGAATCACCCAGGTTTAGACTACTCTGTTTTCTCTATCTGTGGTTTACCTTTAGTAACTACCAGGTGTTCTTGTCTTGCAAGATTGTTTCTGAAATTGGTGACTATGTGTTACATTTCTTTGTTCCTATTTTTCTTCAGGCTTCATGAAGTGATCCAGTCAAAAGCATCAGAAGAAGAAGAATTCAGTGTTAGAAGCCTTCTGCTAGATATTGATTTCAGGTAGGTTTTAACAAATGTTTATGTATCTCAAGAACATATACAAAGATGTGTATTCTTACTGCCTTAAGAGATAAATTGGTGGTTGTTTTCCCTTTCTTGTTTCTGCATCTCTGTTCCTGTACACATTCACAAATGACATCCAGTTGATGAGAAAAGTAAGTGTACTTAATAATTCCTCAGTATTGGTATGTGTTGTCAGTAATCAGAACCCAAAGATGATGTTTTTCTTGAGGCTTGTTTTCACTCTAAATACCCCTTAGAATAGACAAAAAGTTATTTATAGTTTTTTATTACTATCAAAACTCATTTTACAGGTATTCACAATTTTACACAGAGGATGAGTTCTGCCACTACAACATGTTCAATCATCATTTTTTTGGTGGAGAGGTAAGGCAAAGTATTTATTGAGTGCTTTGGTAAAAAAGTGCACATTGTTGATGCAGAATTTTGTAAGAAACTCATCACTAGTCTAGTATAAAACATCATGAATTAAGAACATTTTAATAAAAGCAGAAATTAAGGCGTGTAAGCAATATTAGTTAGCATTAATTTAATAAATTGAGTGGAAGAGAACTACTGAAAAGGAGGCAGTCTCATTCTTTGATTTTCAGTAATGTTTTTATATGTTAGCTGAACAGGATATTTGTTTTCAGTCCTTCAAATCTACATGCGTTTTTTGTGGGTTTTTTTTAATGCTACTCGAGGAAATTCACCTCCACAAGAGGGGAAAAAAGTTCCATCTTCGAAGTTGAAACTTCTACAGTGATTGGCTTATTGCCAGAGACAGTATGTTTACGGTTCTTGAATCATTGTTTCTGGAAATTAACCTCTGTTTCTTACAGGCTGCACGTGAAACTTGCAGGAAATTCTTGTATGAAGAGAATGGTGAAAGAGTCATTATGGTAACTGATCCCCCATTTGGAGGTCTAGTGGAAGCACTGGCTTCTAGTTTTAAAAAACTGATGGCAATGTGGAGGGAAACAAAAAAAGAAGGTATGTATTACAGCCAGATGGGTGGCTTGTGCTGTAACATCACTTTAAGGAAAAAGCACCTGTTTATATGTCTGTGATTCTTGTTACTCAGGTGAATATGAGCACGCTCATATTGTAATTTCTAAAGATGAACTACCGTATATCTAATTTATTCTCCTGATATTTTTAGTTCAGTAATGCCTAATCCTCAAAGTCTGTCTTAAAAACTTTTCCCATTTTTTCTTTCAAATCTACTTTGATTAAGATAGACTTTAAAGGTAGAGAAAAATAAGCTATCAAACCAGTACCATTTCTTAGCAACCTAAGTGGATGTCAAGAGTTTAGTTACATGGCACTTACATCTCCTTTTTACTTACATGTAAAATATGCCTAAGAGAACTAATTCTTCTGCCCAACACGATGTACATATCCATGTTTATGTATTTGGAATTTGTTCACTGTAAATTTCTCATGCTGCATGTCCTCTGTTTTTCTCCTTTGTACACCAAAGTCTTTTCATTACTAGGTCATGACAACAAAGAGATGCCCATGTTCTGGATATTTCCATACTTCTTTGAGTCTCGCATTCTTGACTTTTTCCCAAGCTTCAGTATGATGGATTACCAGGTATGGCTGAACCCAGTGAATCTGCTAAATACCATTTGTGTGCAATGTGAAGAAGAATATGAGTGAAAGCAGGTGCAATGGCAGCACTTCAGCTGGGCCTTGCTCATGTAAAACCTGGATTCTGTATTTCTGTTAATTGTATCTGTGATAACTTGATCATGTTCCTGCTATATATCTTTAACTCATTTATCTGTCATTTATCCATCAACTTGTTTCTTCTGCCAGACTTTCAGTATAACAAAATCTGTGCTAATTCTGACAGGTGCATGTTGCAGAGGTGAGAGGTAACTTGATGAAGAGTATTTCATTTTCCGCAGTTGTTGAAATGTCAGTGGGTAGTGCGCAGCCCTAGGAAAAAAAACACATATATATTAAAAAATTAAGGTCTTTCATCTCCAAAACTGCTGGGATCAGAGTACAATTACAATGATGGAAATGTTTGGAATTAATAAGTGAACTTGTCAGTGATAAAGCAATAAACTGGCATCATCTTCTTCAATATTGTATCCATTTTGTGCATAGTTTAAGCACATGGACTTCAGTGTGTTTTGAGGGCTCAGTCATGGGTATTCATGATGCTAAGGGTTTATTTTTTCATGTAACGACGCTGCATGAATTCTGACATTGATATTCTGAACAGTGTATTTGTGTCTTGTAGAATGAAAATTTGTTGAAGAAAATGGAAAACTCATGCTAGGCTGGACTCTGCATTCCTGCCAGTGTTCAGAGCTGAGAGTTTTGTGACAAGTGCTGGAAAAAGCAGGCTAATTGGATTTGCAACTTTGCATTATTCTGAAATGGGTTAAGATGTAATTTTTTGTAGTGACAAACCAAACTATATAGATCCTTTTTTTTTAGTAGGTTGTTCTTGTAAAAAGCTGCAATGTTATCTAACGTATCCCATGCAAAAGAGCAAAAAGGAAGAAGTACAATATGATTATTGAAGTATTGTGAGTCTAGCCTAATACTATGTTTGCACAAATTTACAAGTGAATGAGACAAAAAACTTGATGTAGAATTTGTAATCTGATCTGGGGTTAGAGTCTTTTATATAAACAGGAACATTTCATAAGGCACTTATAAAGATAATAAATATGTAAATAGCTCGACCTGTGCTTAGCATTCAGTTTAAGACTCTTTTTTATGGTTTTATTTTTCTAGGTAGACTATGATAATCATGCACTGTATAAACATGGCAAGACAGGTCGTAGACAGTCTCCTGTCCGTATTTTCACGAACCTTACCCCAAGTATGATTGTGCTTCCTGAGGAAGAGGGATATAGGTAAGATGTATTAATGCTCAGGTGACTTTTAGAAGAGTGTGTTTGTTCTTAATTAGGGCATAAAGTCTCCAAAGGAGTTTGAGATGTTTGAGCTGTTCATTAGTGTCTTGCCTAACTTGGATGCCAGGCTTAAGAGCACATTTTTCTGTCTCATTCTAAAGTTGCATATTATATGTGGAATGTGTAGGAGAGCTAAAATGTCTAAAAAGACAATTAAATTTTCCAGTGTGGAATTATGAGATTCCTTATTTTGTCTGTAGGAAATGTTGTCTACATCTATAAGAGATTTACACCTATGTCTGATAATCAGCTATTAATACAGTAGTAAAAAAATGAACTTATAAGAGAAGCATCAAGGACAGAGGAATTTAGTTTCATTTACTACTGATACTCTTGATAATTTGACCTAAATTCTCCTATGTGGATGTACCATGTCTAAATGGCCTAAGTGGTCATTTATGCAGCAAAGATATCATTTTTAGTTCAACAAAGTGATTTTGCAGTCTTTATGTTGGTTGTTAAGGTTGTATAAAATTAATCCTTTTGTGTGCAAATAGTGGACCAGTACATCTTTTTCCCCAGATTTTGCACTGTATGTCAGCGATACGTTAGTTCTGGTAACCAGCACTGTGAGATATGCAATTCATGTACATCAAAAGTAAGTATTTCCACTTCTTTCTGAATGGAAGTTTTAGCAGTAGTCAAAAAACAGCCTCTGTAATACTTGCTTTGGTAAAAACCTGTTATGATACTGAGATCCATGGGAAACCCACAGCAGTTCAGTTTCACAGACTTATTATTTCCTTTAGTATTACTTATTATTACCTTTACTTTATTACCTTCCGTAGCCCCCTGGGAATTAATTTCTCTTTCCGTAATTCCTTTGTGTTGGAAAGAGGACAGGACAAGTTTGCTATTTGCCACTTAGACCAGAACTTACCCAGCTGTGGTCTGTTGACACATGCATTTTATCTTATGCTTTGAAGCTGTAAAACTTGGTAATTTCAAAATTTCATCTGTGGTTTTCACAGATTCTCAGGTCTGTTGTTTCTGAGTCAGTCCTTCCTACAGAGGAGTTGTTCCTGTTAACAGTGGGGACCATACACGAGTAGTTCTGTTTTGAAATAGGATCAGTGGAGGGGTTCAATAAACAAAATAATTTATTTGCCTTTTGTAGGATGGCAGACGATGGAAGCATTGTGTTCTTTGCAAAAAATGTGTAAAACCCTGTAAGTACAGAAAAACGTTTTCTAAATGAAAGTGTACTTAGTCCAAAGAAACTGAGATTCCAAACCAGAAGAGAGAATATTCTTTGAAAGAAGTAAAATGTGGTAATTCAAAAGATGCAGAATAAACGAAAAGTCTCAATTTCACTCAAGTTGCTATTCTTTAGTTGTCTGTTTATACCCTTTTCTGACCCAGAGATGGCATAACTGAGAGGTGTTTTAAGAACTTTTATTACATTTTCAGTCTCACATGCAGGGTGGCACAATACAGATGTTACAATTCACACCATCACAATCAGAAGCCAACTATTTCCTAATTACAACACATTTTAAGTGTTTCTTGGCCTATCAGCTTTTGCCACGCAATGCAGTTGATGCCTTAAAGCCAGTCATCTGAAATGATGCCTGAAAAGGGGTGCCTTGTGGGTCCTACTAACTATGTATCTTTCATAGTTCTGTTTCTCCAAAGTATCTAGTCTTATTTGCAAGGCCATCCCTTGAAACTTGTTTCTAGTTCCATTTCTCTCTCAACATTGTCCATCCTATTTCATGGCATTTCTAAGTCAGCATTTCTTATCTCGAAGTTTGCGTATAGATGCATATTACATAAGCCTTCTGTCAGGCTTTGAGAATTCTTTACAAATCCATTTCCCACATTTAGTTTAGGTGTACTTGCACTCTGTGGAAATGTAATGAATTCTTGTCAAGGCACACCAAATCCCATGTATATTTATCATGGCAAAACAGAAATATTTCCATTTGTCATGTAAGTGTTTCCTAATTTTGTAAGCTTTGAATTTCATAAACAAGTAGGCAGTTACTAAAATTTTTGAGAGATCGTGATAAAATTGTGTTTCATGCGCAAATTTAGCTGTATTTATACCTCTGTGTAAATAGCTGAAGCAGTTATTTTTTGTTACTGTTACAAAAATCAAAACCTGCAAGTACATTGTAATATCCGCACTATTTTTCTTTTGAAGATGACACACAGGATAACAGTTCTAATGACAAAATAATTCACATGTAATTGCACAGTATGTCTAGTAATGTGATAAGGGACCAGAAAGTGACTACATCCATCTCTGTAAAGCTAATTCAGAATTAAAAACCTGGTAATGTGGCCTGTATTTAAAGCTTAGTTTCAGAATGTTAGTTTTAAACTTTTCCAAGATCATAAATCATGTTATATGTTTTGCAGCTTGGTTTCACTGTAACAATTGCAACTGCTGCACTCTTCAAAAGCACAGCTGTGAGAAGACTGACGTTGGCTGTTTTGTTTGTGGCAAGGCAGGTCACAAGCGCAGTGCCTGTCCCAGTCTCTCCTGCAGCACAACAGCTTGTCAGTAAGTGTGATATTGCATTAATGCAGTGAAATACAGCATTCAGATGAGATGAGATTGTATATATCATGGAATCAATTCAGAAAAAGATGATTTTTTTGGCTTTAGGTGCTGATGTCAGCTTTCACTATTGCCCACTTGCTGCATTGCTGGGGAGAGTATATACTGAAGAGAGGGTATGATAACAGGCAGGTCGTTCACTGGGGCTCGCAATTCCCTGTCTGGGTTTTCTTTCAAAACTGATTTATATGGAGTGCAAACTTGGTGTCTGGTACATGGAGCTCTGTCAAGATGACTGAAAATTGAAGTAATGGAACACTTTTATTTGAATTCCTCATGAAAGGGCAGAGAAAAGAGTCACTATAATGGTTTTATTGCTTCCTGTCTCTTTTGCTTTGTTGTAGCATATTTTGCTCTTTTCCTTCTGGTATTTCAGGTGCTTTTGTAGTATGATCTAAATCTCCACCATTAATGAGGATAACATTGAGTACTTTTAGTCTTCCATGATTGTCCTTTTGTTACATACAGAGCAACACTGTACACATGCCTGTATGTATCAGAGAGCCAAGTCAATGGCGCCTGGTTTTCTTCAGATGGAATTAACTGAAAAGAGGAAAAGGGATTTGCTAAGAGATGATCCAGCAGATGGTACAGTCTTTCCAGTTCAGGATAATTGATGGCACTTTTATAAATTCCACTCCAGAGTAATGGATTTTTCTGTGATTCTGGACTTGGATGGCTGTAGCAGTGGAAGGCAAATTTTCCCTCCCAAGAGCTGTACCTTTGTTACGCAGTGAGATTCAGACAATTACCCTCTTGGATCGGTATCTAGAGACTCACCAGGTGCCTGCTGGATGGCAAATGGGTAGAGGTGTATTGCTTCATGTCCTACTGATACTAAACCAGGTTTTGCTTAGGGAGTATTAGACACAAAAGGTAGCAATGTTTCATTTTATGTATCTCTCATAAAAAATCCATCTCTTAATGTTTTTTTCTCCTTTGCTAAAAAAATTAAAAAGGATGCTAAAAGAATGTCATGAAACCTCATCTGTTTTTTATGTCAAGGAAGATACTGTTCTGTCACAGTTGTACCAGAATGGATTTAGTACTTTCAGGCCATCAGTTAGTTCTTTTGCTGATTCATTGCAGAAGATAACTTAGATTTCTTTTCCTAATAAAATTATGTATGTTTTAATTATTCAGTATTTTGCACTATGACATCTTTTGTCAGAGACAAAACAATCCACTTGCTAGTTATATTTAGGTCCTATACTTGCAGGATGCTTCCTAATGGTGTTAAACTTCACACACTTTCTTCTAAGTCTTTTTATTACATATTCATGCATTATATATTCAGCATGAAACTGTGTGTGCTTTTTTGTACTTGGTGAGTGAGTTTCTTGTTTCTGTGTAAATTTAAATGCTGAATAAATACATAAAATGAATGTGTAACGGCAATAAAGTGGACTGTTTTGTGAAGTTGAAAGATCATAACATTTTGAGATGGAATATTCCTTGTACTTTTTGTCACAGTTCTTCACATACTGCCACAAAATTCAGATACTGATTTAAAATACCAGCAAATGTATTTGTACAGAGAAGTGTGTTCTTCATTTTATTCTAATCTCTATGTTCCTTTTTTTTGCTTTTCAGACCTGAAAAAAAGAAAAGGCAGAAAACTCGAAAGAGAATAAAAATGGGGATCTGTAAAAGATTAGCTATGAAACATGCCATATTCTCCAAGAGGAAAGTAAAGAATAAGAAAAAAAAGACATGAGTTTTCTTTCTGCTACATAGTTGCTATTTTTTTATTGTCAGCCTTTTGTTCCATTTTCTAAAAATGTAAGTGCTAACATCCAGAATAAAACCTGATTGAATTAAGTGACAGTTCCTTTATTTTACATCATTACTGGTACCAAAAAAACCCCCAACCCCAGAACAACTAAGCGAACTACCACAGCCCTTACCATGTATTTGTATAATGTGATAATTTTGTACTTAGGATTAGCTATTTGTCTGGGTGGGCGTTGGACGTTAAGGGGCTTACAGCTGAGAGATGAGGTACTGGCGGATGCTCTGGTTTTATGTTCGTATTGGAGGACGTGGGGCAAGAGAAAAAATGAGGGTAGGTGGTGGTAAGACACGAGTTCTAGGAATTCAGTCTCTATTAGTTACAGTCGTCTCACAGGATTTTTTCAAATAAAATCTCTCCAAATAGAAAAGAGGCTTAAAAAAAAAAAAGTACCTTATTTACTAGTACTAGTAAATAAGTGAGCGGAGCGAGAAGAGCCTGCCCCGCCTCCCCGCGCTTGCCCGGGCTCGGCGCTGCAGCGACCTCGCTGCCGAGGCCCGCCCCGCTGTAGGGATCGCCAACACGGCTGCCGAGGCCCGCCCCGCTGCAGGGATCGCCGGCACGGCTCCCTGGGCCCGCTCCGCTGCAGGGATCGCCAACACGGCTCCCGGGGCCCGCCCCGCTGCAGGGATCGCCGGCACGGCTCCCTGGGCCCGCTCCGCTGCAGGGATCGCCNCCCCGGCACAGCCTCGCAGCCATGCCCGCCTTCAGGCAGGTGGGCGAGAAGCAGCTGCCGCAGGAGGTCGTGTTCATGTCCTGGTCCCCCAAAAGAGACCTCATCGCCCTGGCCAACCGAGCGGGGGAGGTGAGTGGGGTGCCGGGGAAAGGAGCACGGGAGGGACGGGCGCTGCCTCTCCCTGCAGGCCTAGATGCTTTTGCTGTTACTTGGGGCATGTTTTTCATAAGCCTGGCCAGGTATTTAGGGATAGCAATTTTTAAAATCAAGCGTCTTAATATTTACTGCCCCTTGGTTTTTTGCATTCTGATTTCTGAACAATTTCATCTATGATGCGCTCGTTGCTTGTTTGTGGGATTTTTAAGTGCGTGAAAGTTCTTATTTAAATTAAATCTACTTTTAAATCTACCTTTTCCCCTGGAACTGCAGTATCTGATCATGCATGAAAACAAGACGTGATTTTGGGCTGTCTGCTAGAGAGGTGATGGGTAACCCCTGGTGGTTAGGAGCTTGTATCCTTATGCAAGGCTCAGCTTTATTTCTCTGTACTGCTATAAACTGCGTGTGGTCCTCTAAAAGAGCATAGGAGTGAATCATCTGCTAAAGGAGCAGATTGTGTTCAAGACATGAGTTAAAAACAGGTAAAAAACTCTGTGCAGCTTAAACTGATTTACAAACTGATTTTATTAATGTGAGAATGTGGTTTAAGTTTGTTTTTAATGTGTTTGCTTTGTAGGTTTTACTTCATCGGCTTGCAAACTTTCAGCGTGTGTGGAGTTTGCCTCCAAATGAAAATACAGGAAAGGAAGTGACTGCTCTTGCTTGGAGACCAGATGGCAAAAGTAATGTCAAGTATATGAGGTGATATGGTGCGATAAAACCCCATGGGAAATCATGAATGATGATACTCTCATCTGTGACGGAAATCTTCAAGTAAACTGTTTTTGAATGGAAGGGTAGCTTTATTTTATGTGGGTTCATTCACAGTAATAGAGAGATTAACACTATTGAATGTAATTGCAAGAAGGATTTGTAAGCCAGATTTATGTCGCAAATGCTGCTTTTCAGGGTATAGCAAAATTTCAACCTCCTAACTAGACAGAATATTTTCTATGAACTATAAAATTTGTTGGGAGAGGGAGAAGCTGTCTGATCAGGACTGTTTGAAGAGCTTAGCTTACTTAGCATAGTGAAAACTTTGTAGGCTAAAATTTCTCTTAATTATAGACCAGAGAAGAAAAGTAAGCCTTTTCCTTATTAATGGAAAAAATGTTGAAATTAGGAGCTTAATAAACTTATTCCAGAAATCAGTTGATTTTTGATTCACTGGAGGTGGGAGAATGGGAACAATCTTCTTCCATTACATGTGGATAAAAACTGCCTATATTGTTTTATGATGGCATCTGAAGAGTTTAAGAAACTTCCTTTTTAAGCTGATTGCCTGTGATTATAAGAAAATAAATACAGAAACCTCTGCCTGCTATTTGCTATTATGGATAAAGAAAGTTAGGAAGAAAGTGATGGAAAAGTTGCTCAGCAGCTCCTAATAATTTTTTTTTGTCCACCAAACCCTTCTGGTGGACAATGTTATATATAATGTTGGACTCAAGTTTGCAGAATTGGAAGCCTCTACTTTATCAGAACTATAGTTAGAAGTGTTAGAAGGATGTTCAGTTCATGGTCAGTGTGAGATAGAGAGTTTTTCATATTGGTTATATATTTTTTATTGGTATACATTTTACTTGTCTTTCTCTAGTTTTGGCTTTTGGCCTTGCTGATACCAAGCGGATTATTCTGTGTGATGTAGAAAAACCTGAAAGCTTGCACTCCTTCTCCGTGGACTTATCTATTACATACATGCATTGGATGGAAGTAACTGAGGAAAACAGGTGAGTCTAAAAAGAAGTAAATCAAGGGCTATGTAATGCCACCTTACTGATAATTTATACTTGCAATGTTACAAGTAGTCACATAAAGTAATACAGTATTCCACAGCTGTGGGTTTTTTTCACCACTTGGCTTAAATTTTCCCTTTTTTTGAATAGACATTTTTCATATGCATATTTTTAGTGCTCATACCTTAGTCTTGTGGTTCTTCGGGAAATACATTAAATTTCAGCATGATCTTGTGCTCTCCTTCTTAAGAGCTGCTTAATCTAGTGTTAGCATGTACAGCCTGCCTTCTTATCTAGCTTGCTTCAATACCTATCAATTTATTAAATTAATTATAATGTTATGTTCATCTGTTTTGTTAGTCAGAAATAAGTATAAAGTCTTTCTTCTGTGTTTTCAAGACCTTTATGTAGGTGTTTACATCTTTCATGTTTTGTCTTGGGTGTTACATCCAATTCCATTGGTAATTCTGTTGTTCAGGTACTCAGATTATCCCTAGTGACCATGAACTCTGTGTGATTGAACAATTCATAGCAGCACTTGTGACCTGGAGGGCATGATGGTCCCTATCTGTTGTCTTAACCCCCTGATATGCACCTTGTGGCAGTGCAAGAACACAGTTAAATAAAACATTTATTTAAAGGAGGCAACTGGTGTAAGCTCCTGACTTGAGGATTTCTCCCCTCACCTCCAGTAAGCATCAGTCTTAAAATAGCAAGAAAATAGCTGTGTCTTAAACCATGCTAACATTCTTCCACTGGTGGGGATAGGCTTAGCTTCTTATAGGGAATCTCATCCTTCTGCCATATGTAAGATGTGATATTAAGTATTGTGCTTTGATCTTCTCACTGCAATGTGTCTTTAGCTGTTTTGAGGTGTGGGTAGGTTGTACTGCAGGTTTGGAGAGAGTTTAAGCAGAAAGCCTCTGACAGCAACTGCGTTACAGGTAATGAAGGATTTGGTGACAAGCCTCTGACACACCAGATACAAACTTTACTCACTGGAAATAAAGAAAAGATTTTCAGTTCTTTTATTAATTTGATCACTTGATAAATTATTAAAGGTCCCATAAAGGACTGTCCTCTGATATTTGTAATTTTGATATACATAATACATTGAATATATACTCTTAACTCTGGAGTTGAAAAGAAAGTCTCTCTTCGTTTTTACAGCTTGGGTAATAGAGGCAATATTACGTCTTTTTCAGTGTTCTCACTTCCTTTTACAATGCTGAAGATGAATCAAACCTCCTTTTGCCTAAATTACCAGCACTACCAAAAAAGTAAGTGTTACAAGTAAGCTGGAGGAAATACATTTGTCATTTGTTGTTATTTTGGTTATTCATCTTTAATGCTCTACAGATGTCTGATCATTGTTACTGACAGTAATTATTTTTTGTTTTCAGTTACAGTACCACTGCAAAAATTTTCAGGTAAGAAATTGTCATGTTATAGCTCTCTATTTTTTTTTTTTGTTTTATTTTGTTTTCTGTCATTGAAACAAAGTACATAAGCCCTAATCACGTGTTTTGTATTTTTAGTGAAGAAAAGTCAGACGAGATTATGAAGCTTCTGGGTGATGTCAGGTAAATTCTGGCTGTGGGTTGTTGGTTGAGGTTTTTGTTTGGTTGCTTTTTTAAAGGTATAAAAATAATGGATAATTGAGTTTACTGTTACATTATTCATAATTGTTTTTAAAGTCTCAGAGAAATTATATGGAATGTCTTTTTTTGTGTACAAAGATAAAGTTCAAAGCCTATATTAAAGTTTCCATCAGTCACCTTTTCCCCTTAGTTTAGAGGGATTATAAGGCACTTTATCAGCAGCTGCTGTTGGTGCCATATCTTCTTAGCAGATTTCTTGGAGTGCGTTTGAAGGCTGTTTTATGTGTTACTTAACCTAGTCTTGGAGACATTTGTGAATGCTGGTTCTGTACAGAGTATTTGTATGAGTGTGACAAATCTAAACTTAAAAGTAGCTCTGAAACCAGCCGTATCAGTGTTACTTTAAAATAAACATCTGTTATTAGGAAACACATGGAGGGCAGCTGGTGGAAGTGTTAGCAGACAGAGACTGGCTTTGTGCAGTGCCTTGTGCTGCTTTTTTGTGGAGGCACTTAATGTCTGTGCCTTGTTTTTTCCATTTCATTGTTCCTTACTGTCTCACCACTCAGAACCACACTCCTTAATTCAAATCTGCATCTCTGTCTATCACCATTTACTCCTTTTTAAAACTCAGTAGCGCTTCTTCCAGTAGGATTTCCTTGCTTGAGAAAGAGTGAGCTGTCTGTGGTGTAGGAGCTTTGTGAATTCTCTCTGCTCCATTCATCCACTCAATTAATCATACGAAAAGTTTTTAAGATACTGTTTTCCTAAGTTCTACATTGGCCTTAACAGAAACGTTCTACTTCAAGGTATTTTTATTTAGAGATGTAACAGGCAGAAGTTGCAGTTAATTTTCTTGTATTTGTAGCTTTTTCCCAAGCCAGTGTAGCACATAGGTATTAAGAAGTGAGCAAAACATAGACCTGTCTGTCCCAGACTATTCTTTGAACTGGGTTTCTGTTTCTGATGCTGTTGTTACTTCTGTAGCTGTTACTGCTGCTGCATCCATTTCAAATGTTCATTGCCTTTGAGGTGCTGAGGACTGCCACTGAGTGTGACAAGCTCACTCTGCACATAATCAGAGTAATTCAAAGTAGCTTTGTAAAATGCTTTGCAGCCTGCATTGGTAATGGTAAGGTTGCTAGAAACTTGTTACCTTTAGTGAAAAAGGACTCTGTGACTAAACTATGGGGGTTTTTTCCCTATTTTCTCAGTTAATCTTGTAATTGATACTCTTAATATAAATGTTAGGGGCAGGTTTTATTAATAAAATTCAAGCTAATTTGTTAGTTTGTTTTTAAATTCCTTGAATGGTGGAAGGTAACACAGTGTTTCCTTCTGTGCAGTGATTCTTCAGAGGAACATTATGAAAGGGATGGAATTTAAGTATTAAGAGTTATATCTGTGTTCATCCAAATTTTTTCAGTATGCTTATTAACACATTCTTTTTTTATTGTAGACTTAATGCTCTTGTCCTTGGTGGCAGCT